>JBBMHQ010069053.1:0-13313 GCA_037834295.1 Postelsia palmaeformis
GTGCGCCCCCCCCCTCCTACCCCCGACTCCTTCCCAACCTTCCTCCGCCCCGAGAACAAAGCCGTCTCCGTCCTCCCACCTTCCGCCGATGCCTCGTCACTCTCTCCCCGCCCCGGAGACAGCAACGCTTCTCCACCATCTCCTTCACCCGGGAAGGTAGACGACACCACCCCCGCGTCTCCAGCCGAAGCCTCTCCGCTCCCCTTCCAACCCTGGAACAATGACGCCTCCATCAAGATAGCGTCTACCTCCGCTCGACCGAGCAGAGACAGCTGCTGCTCCAACGAAGCTACATTGGCCCCGCTTTTCCTACTGCCCACCCCCTCCCTGTTGATAACAAGCTCCTCCGCCTCTTGATTGGATGAGGGTCGTTTGTCGGAGGGGTTTGGGGCTGGGCTTGGGGTGGGGATCGGGGACTCTGATTGGTGGAAAGCTCCGCGAGTTAAAACGACGCTGTTGGCGACTGCAGCAACGGCAGCAGCAGCAACAGCGGCAGCAGCTGGTGCTGGTGTTGATGCGGTAGCTGGTGTTGGGGTAGGTGTCGGTGTTGTCACTACTCCTCCTCCTCCTGCTGCTGCTGATGTACCGACCGGGTTCCGTGCAGCTGCAGCAGATATTCCCAAAGGTGCCGCTCCCCTCTTGACTTTAGATTTGGATCCTTTTGGTCGGCCACGTTTTTTCCGATTCGCCAAAGATGCTGGTGCCGTGGGTACTACCGGTACTGATGCACCTCCTTCTCCTGCTTCCCCTGCTGCTGCTGCCTCTTCTCCTGCTTCCTCTGCTGCTGCTGCCTCTTCTGCTGCTGCTGCTGCTTCTTCTGCTGCTGCTGCTTCTGCTGCTGCTGTTGCTTCTCCCTTTGTTGCTGCTGCTGCTGCTGCTTCTGCTGCTTCTGCTTCTGTAACACCCGCATTCTGTCTGAAAGTTCCTTCTGAACGCCTCTCCCCTGTCCGTGCTTTCGACCTCGACCCCTTTGGCCTGCCTCGTTTTCTTCTGACGACGTCGTTGGGCAGAAACACGGCCTCAGCCGACTCTGCTCCAGGAGCGCGGTTACCCGTCGTCGTCGTTGTCGTCGTCGTTGTCGTCATCGTCGTCGGCGATGCACCCAGTATTTTCCCACCATGCGATTGAGCAGAACCGGACGCCATTCGAGGTGCAATAGCAGTAGTCGACGCATCTGCCACGTTGCGAGATGGTCGCGACGGCGGCAGCGACACAGCAGCAGAGAAGGGGTATGGGTTCTTCAACCACGAAAACTCTGCCTCCTCCTCGGCAGCAGAAGAAGAAGAGCCCGACACGATGCCGCTGCCATCGATCTTGCCAGCACTCAAAGAGAGGAAGGTGCGGGCTGCAAGCTGACCCCGAGGGTTAGGCCTTGTGCCTGCCTGGGTTGCCTGCCTGGTACCAGTGCACCGTAGCTGACTCGAACGTTGATCCACGTTGAACCAACTTGCGCCAGGCACCACCCGCGTTGAGAGCCCCACTGGGACTGAACCAGTGGAGCATGTTACAGAGGATATCCCCACGAATGCAGAGGTGAGCATCGTGGTGGAGCGACACCAGATAGCCCTGCCGGCGTGCCACGTGAGGTGTGCTGCTGGCTGAACGAGCGGACGCTCCTCACGGCTGAATTTGAGTTTTCTTCAAAGGTATTCATTTTTGGGCGACATTATAAGGGAGGGTATTATATACGTTGTCAATTTAACATGGTTCTTAAAAATCCGTCCAAGATGGAACCCGGTTTGTTTAAGGCCTTTACAGTTCTCCAGCAAACCGAAATATTGTACGGTTTCATTTTTGACGGTTTCGCGTTCACCGTTTCCCCCATGTTCAAACGATGTACAGGGTACCGGTGTACCGTCACCACGCATCCAAGGCATGCTTGCATGTCTCCATGTCTTGGTGTCTGCATATCCGGGTAGATGCTAAACCTCGGTCGCACGTCCCTAGACCTCAGAGATTGATCCACAAGGGCGACGAAAAGTTCTCCACCATCTCCGCAGCCGCGCTCGTGCCGGTTTCTCATCGATACGGCCATAATAGCCTGCCGGTGAGACTGGAAATGTTACTGCTGTGTACTGGCACCACAGGTTCTGCTGTTACGATACTCGGTGTCGCGACCTGAAACATATACCGGTATATATATATATATATATATATATATAAATATTTATCTGGTAAATAGCTGCTGTACCGGCATGTTTTTATCCCAATGAAGAGAAGGGTAGTATCGGCACACAAATCAACTGGATGTTCTGCTTATATTTATTTGCCTGTGTTGACACCTACATCCTGGGCAGCTGTTGTTCGCTACACCAGGATTGGTGGTGTCTCCGTTGTTTTTGCGGCCAATCCGGAAATTTACCCTCAGTTGCTTCTATGTCGATGGCTGTTGTTAACCCCTATCTATAATAATACTGCTGTACCAGCAGCGACCTGACCTGTGGTGTGCATCGTCGGGAACACAAATTCTTATAGAAATGCGGTATCATCAACCGTGTTTCGACAGCGGGAGCGCGAATCCTACGTGGTGTACTAATAATGTACAGTTCATGCCACGCGAGTGTGACGTCCAATTTCTTGCTTGACAATACCCCGCCTACAGCCTGCGTTGCTTCGTCGCAGCGCTTAGGTACAGCAGTGCAAAGCTGGTTCCAGCAAGAAGAAGCACAACGTTTCACTTTCGGGCAATCCAAGGTAGAATACGTCAAAAGTTGTGATACTGAACATAGACATGGGGGAATGGACAAGCGAACACATCGTTGGTGAAAATGTTTCTTCTGCAGTGCGAATTGTTGTTTGAGATGTATGGGCATTCTTCGTGATTCTCGGGGAGGCGCTGGTTAACAGATAATATCTTTCTGCAGTAAAATCGGTATAATAATAGTTCAAGCCATGTATCAGTCAATTCGTCAGGTATTTTGACACGAAAAGTCTTGACATGAACGTATCAACATGGAAAAGACACCATGTATCTTATTTTTCTTCGCGAGCCTACAAGCCTGTGATAAGAAACGCCTGCCAAAGTACTGGAGCAATGTATGAAACAAAAATGAAACCTTAACAGGGAAGATACCCTTGCGAGAGTTCTTTTTTGCACCACGTTTTTTTTCAGGGTTGAAAACCAAGATTGGGCATAGTTATAGGCGCTTTTCATAGAAACACGAAAAAGCGAGGGCTGCTTTTCTAAGGGTTTTAATGTGTTTCTTTGGGTCCGCGGAAGTCAAAGTAACCGACAAATCCCGAAATTTCGTGGGGGGAAAAAACCCCTCCAGAACGAAAAAAAGGGAGGGAAGACACCCTTTCTAAGTTTTTTCGAATTGCCATGAAGAACAACCGTGCTATTTCGACTGTTCCGACCGTAAAAAACATGGTGCGAAGGTTCTGTTGGATATACCGTATCAAACTGGGTGAAAGTATAGTACACCCCCTGGAACGAACTTCAGACCCGGTTTCTTCCGTAACGTCACACACCATGAAAACGGTGGCTGTGAAAAAAACTCGTCGAGAAGGCTGCACAGACGGCCATCGCGAGGCGTATACGCCCTCCCCGTTATCGACAAAACTCAGCTCGGGAAATCGTTCGAGGGGGTGTGGTATCTTGAAAAAACCAGACCTGTTTCGTATCCACCTTGATATCAGGGCCCCTTCTCGTCCTTGCCCCATACCAACCTAGTAGCGCTACATTCAACAAACCCTTGCGCAAGCTCTGTAGGCATCCCTCAACGAATTTTACTTTGGAGCAGGAATGGCAGATACTCGTAACAAGGTGTTTCTAGTGGCTGAAGTGGGAGGTTACGAACGCCAAAACGAACGGAAGCTTTAGCTTCCCCCGTCCCCCACGAAAATACATACCCAATGCGAACCCAGACAAGAATGCCATTAAAAGAACGCTTTGTGAGCGCTCACAGCGCACAGCAGCAGAGGAGCACGTCCCAGGATCATCTGGCTGCTCTAGAGTTGAGGCATCAAATGGGAATCGTCGTGCCTTCGATTTGATACTAGGAGATTATACGAATCAGCCCCGGTTTTGAGGTAAGAGACCGGAAAAACCGAAATCGCGTAAATGCAGGTACGCACTATACTTCATTCAGTATGTAATGGGTTCAGGTGAAGGTAGCCGCCATCCTTGCCATTAATATATGTTGGTTGACCAACCCGCCCACACGTATGTGCTTGCACCAACTCTGTCCGTGCCCATCGCAGAGCTTTCTCATCGACCATGGCCGAACGTGCGAGTACCCCCTTTCAGCACGAGCGACAGCCCGGCATGATGCAAAACCGGACCACCAACTTGGCGAACACTTCCGGCTTCGGCAGGTAAGCCACGGCAAGAGTTGTGCGACCATCTCTAAGCTCATCTAGGACCGCAGTCCCATTTTGGGGACAAATCACTCTAATTTCAAGTAGTTTGGGCCTAAAACGGGACTGTGCGGTTTTAAAAGCGTAAAGGAAGTCGGAGAAAGAAATGGTGTCGGCTACGATCGATATCGGCGCGATACGGTGGAAACATGTTGTATATATTGAAACTCGGTTAGGGACACGCCCTGCTCTGACACACATACTAGACGACATGTGCTCCAATAGAGGTGCGCCGTTTTTTTCGTGGTTGGTCTCACTCTTTATACCTCACTAGCACTAAAACCTGTTGAAGGGGAGCATTAAGAGTGCCATCCGATCAAAAACTTTCATGACCAAATAGTAACTAGATAACCCAAAACCACCGCGTCGCACGCTGAAATTCCCACGATTTTGCGAGCAAGCAGCCTCGTCATTCAGCAAGGGTCTCGGCCGAAACATACTACTCGTACCTTTATCGCACAGTAGCACACATGTATTACTCGATTCCTGTTCAGGCGTGTCAACCAGAAACAAGCACCCGATTTGAGCAAGCTGTGAAATTTTCTTGTCCCACCCTCCCCCAACAACCTTGAGCATAATCACCCACGAGTATTTATTACCATGGTGAAAAATATTTTTCACCTGTTTTTAGACCATCGCTTGCCGCTGAGCACAACATCTCTAAGGTCGAAATTTCTCAGCGTCTCCCAAGACGTGATACGTGTTTTCTCCTCATACCCAGGTCATGTGCTGATCGTTGGGCTATACTGTGTTGTGATCGTGTGAGAGACGCCTGTTGGCCTTACAGCGGCAACGCGTCCTTGTTTCTAAGGCTCTTCACTTTCTTCACTTCAAAACGTAGTAAAGGAGCACGGGAACCAACAACCGACTCCTGGAAATGTTGGTCATCTATGCCCGCAATACACTTTCGCGGGCTCTACACACGACGCATTTATCGAACAAGCGTTGCAAATGACACACCGATCCGACGCTAGTGTTGGGCAGCTCCTCAAACTGAAACCTCGCTCAGTAACAACGTACTCGGGGCGCAATATACCCGTGCTCCACGGTAGTGGTAGCGCCTATGATTTTTAAGCCTGCCAACATAGAGAACTCCATATTCCCTGGGTAAAGCTGGTTTTGGGGACACACAGGCGTTCAACCTCGGCCTATCGTTGATGTTGTTCGAACAACTTCGCGAGAAAATACGTGATCACCTGTATTGGGAAGTGCCTAGGCGCCTTTTGAGGAGAAGTCCCTTCGGTCATATTTGTTTTCCTTGCCAGGGATGCATTATAAGATAGAGGCAGCACAGTTCCGCTCATATGTTTCTAGAAAGACGGTGTCGCTTGACCCGGAATCGTCGGAATGCTAATCTTGTTTCCAACGATTACTCTTGTGTATACTTGGGCCGTGGGATTTCTCGTCGGGATACAATTCGATTTTTGCCGAGGTCAGCTTTCGGGTGAGGTGTGGAGATCCTTAAGTGAGGAGCCTCAGAAAAAATAGGGTGAACCCCTATAGTAGAACGCCTCTAGGCAACAAAAACGCCACCTCTGCCGTAGCGCGCGTGAAAACGTCAACCCCTGCTGTCAGTGACAGGGCTCGACCAATCAACGCGTTTCTTGGATGGTGTCGCTTGGTTTTGTCTCCAACACGTGGGTGCCACCAGTATGCTCCGTTCATTAGCAGATACATGCTTGTTTTAGTGACACCCAGTGTTGGTAAAATAAAAAAGGAACCAATTGCTGAGAGCACCTTCGTTGCGTGGGTAGGCGGAATCCGACGCAAGTCGACAAGGGAAGAAAGTGCTCAAACCTTCTCGCGATAAATATGCAAGGCAAGCACCGTAGTGGGGAGGAGGGAGAGGAGTCTACTTAGTGACCCCGGATCTGAGTTATGACTGAAGAGGCAGAGAGGGAAGAAGGGCGAAGAAAATAAATGGGATGGACAAAAACAAAAAAAAGTGTTGACCATTCAACCGTGCGCAGACTGCCTGACCTACGCACTTCTAAGAGAAAATATTATTATGGATGAGCATGCTACATAGCTACAGTGGTCTACTTGCTTTTGCTCGAGTCCGACGAAGACCTTCGCCACAAACATGCCGCATGCCGCGACCTCTCTGACATTAAACCGTGGTTTGGCCGACACTGGAAATCGTGGAGAGCATTTAACTTTATCTACGGGTGCAAATCTCCCTTTCAAAAGCATTCAAAAATCAGTTTATACTCCGGGGGAGAAGGGAAGACACCTGTCATCATGGCTTGTCCAGGAAGATGATGAGGACGAAAAACATCGTGGGATGAGCTGGACAGTACAACTGATGATAACAAACAAAACCTTGTTGTACGCCGGATAGTTGTGAACTATGTTGGTAAATTTTACATGCAGTGGTTCGCTGGTCAGCTGTACAGGATACCTGGATGATACCCCGGTCGTGTGCGAACGCAAAATGTTTCTTGCCCCCTTTTGACGACAGACGGAGGAAAAAAATGACACACGAATGGGTCGATTGTAAGCGCCGCATAAGCCACACGAAGCGGTAGCTCGGGCTGGCGAGTTTCGTCGAGCACCACTGGCGAGAGAGGCAACAAAACTGTACACCGCAAGCGCAGCACGTACTTGCGCTCGCCGCAATGTACCTCGCGATCACACGGTACACCCTCGACGACTGCAAACACCACCCTACTCCCAGTCGTACCCGTTGCTATTCCTTTGTTATAGACACGGGCCGTACTGCGTGTTACTTGGTAGTTGGTGTATGCAATATTATTACCACAGCGTTGCATAGATCACCGATCGAGGCTATGACAAGCGGGACAGTTATGAAGCGGTACTAGGTACGATTAGTTTTTCATACTAGCTAGTTTTCACCTGGTCTTGCTTTGTACGGTCGCGATATGTCATACATCGTGGAACTGTTCTACTGCACTGCGGCACCGACATATGCTTACATTCCGGTTTTTAGTGAGGAACAGGGCCGTTGGCGCTAATACCCCTCACCAGCATGTAGTGTTTATGGCAAGGCCCCCAAGAGGCAGTTAAATAGTACTCCCATTGCTGTCTCTGGAATTGCCCACACCGGGAATTAAATATACTCATTGAAGCTGCCACCTGTATGCCAGTCCGCCTCAAAAGCGGTTCTCAGTAGGATACAGGTCACCCGCCATGCGACTCGCTAGACGCCTCACGTCGCTTCGTGCTCGGTGCAAGCAATGTCTGCTGCCTGGTCGATGAAAACCCGATATACTCCGTCCCGGCATTGTAGGGATGCGAGGGTCTATGGTCATACGATTACAGCCATGAATGAGACCGAGTAAATTTCAGCTATAGAGTACCAACCCCCCCCCAGCTACTACATAGCTTGGGCACGCGTCGGTTGGCAACTACACTGTAAGCATTGCCCCTCACTGCGTGAACGAGACAATCAGCGTCTAGTTTGTTTGCTTTTGGCGGCCGGTCACAGCTGGCGGGTGAAGAGCCCTTCCTCCGCGTAAAGAGAGGGACCATATCGTGTTGTATTTATATTAAGGCGCCCACAAGGCGGGTACATGGTACCTCCATTAATGTCTCTGGGAGTGGCCACAACGGAGCTTACATATTAACTCACTGCAGGTGTCATCTATGCACATATTCGGCTCAAAACCAGTTCATAGTACGATGCAGCCCACCCCTCATGCGACTCAGCCAACACCTCACGGTGTTAAGCCCTTGGCGCAAGCAAAGTCTCCCTGGTCGGTGAAGACCCGACGTGCTCCGTCCCGATAGATTTTTAGGGATGCGAGGGTCTGTGGTCACACGACTACGTAAAAGCATGAACTTTCGAGTACAACTCCCCCATCACCACACCCGTAGCTCGGGTCCCCCATATGGTGTCGGCGGTCATCGCGATTGCTCCGTGTTTCGTCACCGCCGCCACTGCAATGACGCTCCTAAAATACGCAAACGAGGCACATCATCGCTACCCTTCACGCGCGGTGCACGACCCGTTCAATACTCGAACCGTGAATTGAACAGGAGTCAATAACCACACCACACCGCGTGCCTCGGAGAAATGTAAAGGCGGTCACTTATTCACTTATTTGTTGAGGCTTTCTTTCCCATGAGGACCTCAGATATCTCGCTCCAAAAGACGACCTCCCTCGATGTTTACGCGGGTGGACCCGACCAATATTTCTACCCGCGACTCTTCAAACCAAATTACTACCGTAGTTGGGCTATTACGTTCACAACGGTATCATATCATATTACGGCGGACCATAGTTAACAGAACTAACAGCACACGTAACGAACCATATATTCCCCTGATTTTACGGACATTATTTGGTCATACTGTATTTACTATGGTCCCTCGTAATAGTACTAGTCGACCGGTCAGACAATGTTGCCTCAGGAAGAAAAAAATGAACCCTCTACGGCGGTATACTTCCGCACGCGATCGTCTCGCCTGTGATTCGTCGCTCCGATGCTCTCGAGGGGCTCTTCACTCCACGCAGACGCAGACAGACGTCTTAGAAAACAGCAAGGACTGGTGGTATCTTAGAGGGAGCAGGTTTAGGCCGGTTTTGGTCTGTTGACTCGACGGGGCTGCTCAGCCAACTAACGCCTGGATCCCATTTGTCTTTTCACTATATTCAGGGTCATCATCGACTTCCGGTAGGTCATAGGAGTGTTCCCCAAGAGATAATCATATAGTAGTGGCTCTCCACGTTCTCAGGTGTTTGGAATCACGGAGCTTCACAAAAGATGAACCTAAATGTAAGTGAGGCGCGATCCTGCCGTATTAATACCATACGATGAAAGTGCACCTCCTGAGCCTAGATATACAACGCATCACAGGTGAACACGCCTCTATGGTGTTTCGACGAGTAACATTCCCGGCAGCCAAACATGGTTCTTGCCCTCAGAGCAAAGCCATAGCAGCAAGGGGGCGTGCCTTGCTCTCTGAGGCCAACGTCTCACATGAGGAGCTCAGATGCCCCCCCCGCCCGAAACACCACTCTGGAGAGTTTTTGTTCGCGCGACCCGACGACTATTAATAGCACTTTTGCGCGCGATACGTAGCCCTGAGATGATTGCATTGTGCTCCTCCGGGCAGTACTGTCTACAGGATACAGTTACACAGCCTATTTCAAGCGGTGAATGCACTATCGGCGGAATACGAGCACCGGTAAGACATGATATATCGAGCGGTTGTGACATTGATGCTCATCAGAGGGGTATACTAGATCAAGCGGTTGGCGTGATTTACGCCCAGGGTGGTAAAACAACAGTATATCATTATCCGGTGGTGTCTCCATTTCGAGAAGCTCAACCGGTCAGAAAATATTTAGAGCCGAACAGTGGTACCCCTGCCTTGGAACCAGTCCACGTGATGTTATCTCGAACGAAGCACGCGTATATCCACCCTAATAATAACGCACAACTGCGCAGATGCGGGCTGCGCTGGCCAGCCGACCTCAGTTCAGGGAATGAAGAACAAGATGGTGCCCCTCTTCGCGTCCCTAGTACGTCCACACCCTCTGCCATGCCGGACCTTTCCACGATCGAGCTGGGGGGCCGTTTCAAGCACAAGACGAGACAGGTGTGTGCCGAGCGATGCCGCGATAGGGACGGAGGTAGGGTGGGGTGCACTCATGCTATGCATGGCCGTAGTTTGCGCGTCCATCCTCTTGTTTTCACACACCGTGTTTGTTTCTGACTTCTTTTACAGAGAACCATAGTACACAAGACAAAATATATTTTGTTCAGGAAAAAAGGAGAATAAATGGGTTCTTTTGCTAACCGTAGGCCCTTTTTATTATGGTTTCCCGGTAGTATGCAATGCGTGTCCCTAAGCAATTAGCCCGCGGCTACAGATTCGAAGCACACGTGAGACAGGTAAACTGCACAGCAGTGGTACTGTAGTACGAGTCTATGCGCAGCACGAGAGACCAGTACCCCGGGGGCCGAGCGCACTTCCACGGCAGGAACCCCACTTTGTGGGTTAATGTTCATCTGACCGGTTGGTATCCTCAGGTGAAAAGCCACTGTGCTATTATGTCGGATAGTCCGATATTGCTTCCGAGAGTATAGCTTGTTTTGTAGTCGACGCGCACAGAAACCTTGGTCGGGCTTGTACGAACAAACTTTCCTTACTGTTGTGTGTGTGTGGGGGGAGGTACCGATCTCCTCCAGTGCTGAGCTCAGAAAATAAGGCTCAGCACAGCCCATTACCGTGGGATTGTTCAGTTACACGGAATACTATGTCCGCTGCGGTACGCAAGGAAATGTTCCAGCCTAATTCGTTGAGGCTGCTTTTTTACTTGAAGAGATCTTACCCTCGCCCTACAGCCGAGCTCGAGAATGCTTGGGAATACTTCCGCTCATAAACCACGATTGAAGTACCACCTGGCCTGCCGAAATATGTCCGACAGCCGGAGCTTTTCAACAGACGAAGTATCCAACCATTGTAGTAGAGCAACGCCGGTGCCTCGTTTTCGGAGGTCCTCGCGTAAGGAGCCCGATGTCGTATCCGAAACATGACTCGAAAGAAGTTCGGTTTACCATTGGTTTCCTCCATGAGGAGCTCAATCGGTCAAAGTATACTCAACAAAAACGTGCATCCCCTGCCGCGGGGAGATTCTGCCTTGCTGAAACAACGTTCGGGGTTCAACACGGTTCTCGTTCCATAACAGAGCATTGTCCTTCGATGGAGGTTTACCTAAACATTTCTGAGGCTCCTCACATTAGGAGCACCACACCTCACTCTCAAACACACTCAAACTGACGTACGGTTATCGATGATGTTGAGTACAGCTCTCATATCGAGTATCCCCCCCCCTCCTCCCGGATCGACGTTTCAGGCCCGATAATCCCGTCATAAAGAAAGTACCAGTACCAAACGACACGTTCTTGCGCAGCCCTCGACGACATCTGTACAACGCCGCCCATCCCGGCGTGACATGTTTCTTGATGTGGAGACATCGGCCTCGTAACGCCCGCCCGGGAATAAGGGGGAGGGGCGTTTACTCGTAATACTATGAGTATTTATGTGCCTGGTCTAAATCTTGACCCAGGAAGGTAGCAGAATGAACACCCCCGCCAGATTGATCAGATAAATCATCGTCTACATCATCTAGTTCAACACCCCCCGTTGTGTGTGATTGCACAAGATCTGCATGATACATGACCAAAATACGCAATAAGTCAAGTAAATGCTGATTAGACGGATGTCACCCAGAAACATTGGAACTAGATGAACACTACACCGGGCAAAGCATCTGACTTCAACATTCTCGTTCGTCATGTGGTTGTCATGATGCTGTCGGATCGCGTGTC
Organism: Postelsia palmaeformis; assembly: GCA_037834295.1. Taxonomy (NCBI): domain Eukaryota; class Phaeophyceae; order Laminariales; family Laminariaceae; genus Postelsia; species Postelsia palmaeformis. Next base: position 11,662 of record JBBMHQ010069053.1, read on the forward strand.
CGAGGGGTGGAAACGTGAAACCCTCGCGGGACAATGCGATAGCCCCCTGCGGTTGTACTGTATACATTTCGACTGTTGTTGTTATGAAACGAAAAAGCCGCGTTATGAATACAGGGCAGAACCACGTTGCTGGGGGGATGCGGGTGTGTGTAGCGGGACATCGGTTTGGCATTCGTGAGAAGAAAACAAACCTGTCTCAGGGTCATTCTTATCGGAGAGCTTTTCCCAAAGTTTGGACATTGTTTTCGCGCAATTTTTCAATCTTTCGTATTTCCGTTTTTTTTTTCTCACTAATATTTGAATGTTAACGAACTTGATTGTTTGCTCCTGAGAATTTCACGAAAAGTGACAGAATGCCTCCGTATATTGGTACTGAGTACATATCTTCGAATATTCTCAAACTTTAATTTTTTTCGAAAAATTGCTCTTTGAAAAGAATGAGCCTCAGTCGTAGGACTCGTGTCCAAGGTATGTAAACATTTCCAACCCTGACCGGTCGGGCGTTCAGCACATTTCGATACTTTTTTCATTTCGTCTTTCGTTCGCCATGGACACACACCCGCGCAAATATTGCCTATTTACCGTTTGACACGATCCGGCAGGACAAAGCCCACGCGGAGATGCACCACGACCCCGACGCTTTCTCCCCCCCGAGGAACCCTCTACAGCCCACCAGCAGCCCGACGCGTTCAGGAGAGGGGCCACCGCTGGCGTCCAACACGGGCGACATCGCCGCTGTCCTCGCCCGTGGGTTCGAGAGCAGCCCGGTTAGTTCTGGACCCACATCCCTAACAACAGGCGAGCAAAGCCAGCCGCCGCCGCCACCACCGCCGCCACCGTCGGGCGGGGAGAGGGGTGTACGCATGCGTACAAACACAACTAATGGTGGCATGCGTATGAAGGCAGGCAACAACAATGGCATGCGTATGAACACGGGTCGCAACGGCAACACCACCACTAACAACAACAACAACAACAACAACAACAACAACACCAAATACAGCAACGACCACAACAACAACATCGACAAAAACAGGAAGATCGGCGGCATGCGTGGGAACACAGACAGAGTCAACCGTGACACCGGGAGTGGCTTGCGTATGAACACGGACAGCAGCGCTGTGTCTGCGACGGGCGCGAACAAATTCGGTGCAAACAGCACATGCACTGCTACCAAAGGCGACAACTCTACCCCCCAGCAGCGCAACCGGGGGCAAGCTGCGGCGGCTGTCGCTTCCGGCGGCAAGCGTTCAACTCGCGCCCAGAAAAAGACCGCCAAGAAGTGGCTCTCCAAGCGCCAGGGGCGCATGCCGGACGGAGGCCCAGCCACCCCGAGTGGGAACTTGTCGTAGACTTGGCGAGGAGGCCCAGCCACCCCGAGTGGGACCTTGCCGTAGGCTTGGCGAGGCCAAGGGCCTAGAGCGTCGGCCAGAACAGCTTGGATTGACGGCGCGGGGTTTGTGAGCTGAAGAGCTTTCCCAAGGGTATGATTTGTTCCGATATTTTTGCATGGGTAACATTCGGCGGGTCATGCCTAATACTGTTCTCTCAATGTCGGGTTTTATTTTTGAAGAGGCGGGAAAACCACGTGCTACGATAGAGGCAGCGTTGTTTGATCGACTTTGGTTCTGATTCAAGAGAGTTCCTTAAGG
>JBBMHQ010069064.1:0-13307 GCA_037834295.1 Postelsia palmaeformis
GGTCACTACAGTAGCAAATGGCTGTCCTCATTCATTTGGAGCCCAAATGAGATCTTCGATGTGTAGCGTGTGTCAGCCTGTGGAGAACTTGGAAAATGTTTTCGGTACGGCCAACTCAGCGGGCCCAGCCGGTCGTCTCATGTGCCTCCTGCCCCCACATGTCTTTACGCCCCTCCACCGCATTCGAACCTCGACCTTGCGGTGCAGCGTAATACTTGCTGCGTAAGACAAAAACAAACAAAACGACGTCAGCTACTCCTGATCGACTGACCGCGACCCCCGGCCTTGCTTCCTCCACACGCTGCAGTCCACCTTCCAGTCCTGTTTCGTTGTCCTCGTGTTCTTCTCCCTCGGCAAGAGAACTCATGTCACCGTCGAGTCCCTCGTCGCACCTGTCTCATTCAACAAGCGAGAGGTTACAGTTTGACGGCGAAGTCAGCCTGTGAGGCGTGCTACAGAGGAGGTGCTGTACCTGTTTTGACCAAAATATTCCTGACTGACGGAGCTGATCGACTGAGGGACTTCCCAATATCACTGGGAATATAGTTTGTGTTTACCGGATATTCCGCTGGATACGTACTGCAGGCCAAGGGATTTTCGTCGGTATAAGTTTTTCTTTCTCGTGTCATGAAATAATTTTGCAAGGGTATATCAGGTAAGGTACGTACTTAGGTATACCCGGGTAAAATACCCGGGTATGTACCTTACCTAAGTTTTAGGTACGTTAGGTACGGACCCCGATACCCTACCTAAGTTTTAGGTACGTTAGGTACGGACCCCGATACCTTACCTAAGTTTTAGGTACGTTAGGTACGGACCCCGATACCCTACCTAAGTATTAGGTACGCTAGGTACGGACCTCGATACCTTACCCGGGTATCGGGTATGCACGTCGGCGAAATACCCAGGTTTAGGTACGAGCCTTGGGACGACCTCAATACGTTACCTAAGTGTTAGGTACGTTAGGTACGGACCCCGGTACCTTACCTAAGTTTTTTTTTTTCAAGTACCGCAGGTACGGACCCCGATACCTTACCTACAGTAAGTTTTAGGTACGTTAGGTACAGCCCTCAATACCTTACTTACGTTTTAGGTACGGTAAGTACAGAGCCCGGTACCTTACCTAAGTTTTAAGTACGTTAGGTACGGACCTTGATACCTTACCCGGGTATCGAGTATACACGCCGACGAAATACCCGGATTTCGATACAAGCTCAGATACCTTACCTAAAATTGAAATTTGTACGTGATAAAAAGAAAATGCATGGCGTCATCTGCGAGAGACAAAATAACTCAAAATCTCAATCTTGAATTAAAAAAAAGTGTAAAGTACTGACGTTTTTTTTTCATTTTTGAAAAAATTGAAAAGCTGACGTGTTTTTTTTTCAATTTGACTCACACGTGGCTTTTTCCTATTATTTCAAGTTATCAACTAAGAATTTCAATTATAAAAATTGCAAAGTACTCACAGCTGACGTATTTAAAAATGAAAATAAAAGTGAAAATGTTTTCAACTTTGTAGGCATGCCATCTCCCCGCCACACACTCAACACCAGGACACTCGCCACCTGTGACACAAACATCCAGGACACCTGTCACCCCGACGGGCCCAAACCAGGGGTAGAGTAGCGTCGTGAACAATGAGCGAAACCGCTAGCGGAGATCTTACTTAAGTTTTAGGTGCGTTAGGTACGGACCCCGATACCTTACCTAAGTTTTAGGTACGTTAGGTATGGACCCCGATACCTTACCTCAGCTTTAGGCACGTTAGGTACGGACCTCAATACCCTACCCGGGTATCGGCTATACACGTCGACGAAATATCCGGGTTTATGTACGAGCCTTGGGGCGACCTCAATACCTTACCTAAGTTTTAGGTACGTTAGGTACGGACCCCGGCACCTTACCTAAGTTTTAGGTACGTTAGGTACAGACCTCGATACCTTACCTAAGTTTCAGGTACGTTAGGTACGACCTCGAAAAGTTACCCGGGTTTAGGTATACCTTACCTGACACACCCTTGTGAATTTTGTTTTGCCTGTCGGGGTAGCAGTAGCTACTGGTACTAGGAGATAGAGCTCGTCAAGTAATATATGTCGTAGCACGCGTCCTGGACAGTTCAGAGTTTTGAAATCACACCGTCTCTACAGCAGCTGTCACTTCGCGAAACAAGGATGGTAGCCTCATATCGGGACAAAGAAGCCGTACTCCAAAAGGTTTTGTCTAGGTCACAACATACGAGGTCTCTTGCTTCGGGTCACCCTGCTGCCGCTGAGCACCCCGATTCCACGACGACCTGCTCCCACCCAGCCCTGAGCCCTCCGAACTGAGCCTGGATATATACGAAGTATACATATATATTTATATGCCAGGTATGTAACTGCTCCCACCCAGACCTGAGCCCTCAAACCTAAGCCTAGATATATACTTCGTATATATATACATTTAATACATACCAGGTACACATATTTAGCCGCCGGTAGGGCCCACCGAAAACGTCGAATATATCATCTCTACATCCACAGTTGCTGCTGTTGGCTGCGGAACACGCCTCGATAGATGAAGCTTGCGGTGAAACTCGTCTCGACAGGTGCCGTCTGCAGCTAGCTACGGAGCACGCCTCGACAGTCGCAAATTGCTTCTATATCGTTGTCCGACAATCGTCATCCTCGTGAGGTACGTACCCCCCAGGAGGTCTCCCTTTTTTCCCAACGATATCCCACCGGAATTTCCCGACTACCGTATAGCAGCAGGACTACAATACTGTCTGTATGTTGCGTAGATTTCGCCGCTTAGTAGTGGGGAAGGGGTCTACTGTCATCGCCCACAACCATGATCGGCTTGTGTTTCTCTTCACTCGCTTCCTGATTGTGGCAAGTGCACCATGCCACTACGGTGCGATAGGTCGGTAGGGGTTGGGGTACTCAAGCTTTTCTGACCCTCGGCGCTCCTCGACAGAGGAACTGTTTCTATATATATTTTCGATCCCTTTCATATTTCAACAATGTCGGTCGCCCCGGTAGAGTAGTGGTCAGCTTCAAAGACCACTGGCATTGGAACCCAAGTTCTAATCCCCCCGTGGTGAGATTTTTACTTTATTTTGAAAAAATAAAAGGGAACCAATTGCTGAGAGCGCCTTCGTCGCGTGGGTAGGCGGAATCCGACGCAAGTTGACGAGGGAAGAAAGTGCTAAAATCTTCTCGCGATAGAAATGCAAGGCAAGTACCGTAGTGGGGAGGAGGCAGAAGAGCCTACTTAGTGACCCCGGATCTGAGTTACGACTAAAGAGGGAGAGAGAGAAGAAGGGCGAAGATAATAAATGGGATGGACAAAAAAAAACTATTCTTGTGATTCGCCTAAAGATAGTATCACACGGGTGATAAGGTAGCACGCCCCCTCTTGAAAAAAACCCGAGACGAGTTTCTCCGAAACTAGCGGGGCACAGACAGGGAAAACGTCGGCATAGGCGGAGATCTCATCGAGGCATTTTCCTCTTGCCGCATCGCTCGGCGTTTGCACTGTCCCCGTCGTCGAGAAAGCCAGCTTGTGTTTAAAAATATATATATATATCTTCCGGCGAATTGGCAACAATAAAGCTCAAGCTCACCACACTTCCACGTTCCAATTTTTGGAACTCCATCCAAGGGGGTGTGCTATCTTGCGTGTTGCACGGTATGATACTCATTGGGACTGCTCATCGGATGCCGTGCACAAATTTTCAAGGTTAGGTTCTGTAGGGTACCTACAGAACCACACCCGGGGTATTTACCCGGAAAGTACCCTACAGAGAACTTCTGTAAGTTCTGTAAGACATTCATACCCGTACCGGGAACTTCTGTAAGTTCTGTAGGACCTTCATACCCGCACCTGGAAATTCTGTAGCTTCTGTACGCCCCGTTTCACAATACCCGGGGTACCTGTACAACGTATTTGTACCTTCCCGGAACTTCTGTAAGTTCTGTACGCCCGTGCCACAATACCCGGAACTTCGAGTTCTATAAGGATTTTATACCCTAACCGGAACTTCTGTAAGTTCTGTGAGACATCCATACCCGTACCCGGAACTTCTGTCAGTTCTGTGAGACCTTCGGCACAATACCCGGGGTGAGGGTATACCCTCGGCACGATACCCGGGGTGCCGGTACAGATTCGGATGGCATTGAGGAGCAAATATGTCGGGAGACAGGGCTTTCAACCCTTTGACAGACAGCAACTTTGCCTTGACATGCCGTGGCTGACACCGAACTACTAGGTTTTAGTGTAGAACACTTCGGCCCTACACGCTTGACAGCGCATGTTTTGGCTTGCTTGACATGTCTCTCGACATCTTTGTTGAGGAGTGATATTATGCATTCTGGTCATGTTCAATCAGTGACACACACCAAAAACGGAATGATGAACCCCACTCGCAAACCGAGCATACCACCAAACACACACCCGTCCAACTGCATCTAGCTATGATCTGTGTACCCGGGGAGAGGAAATATGAACGCTGCAGATTTTCGAGGGTCTCCGTCAGACAGGGGTGGCGGCAGTTCACCTATGACCGCAAAAGTCGTTCGCATGAAGTTGGAACGGTCGACCTTACCGTGAAAATCGCGAAAGACAGCTCTTAATAATATTATAACAGGAATGGGTCACAGCAATGGCACATGCATGGCATATACGCATACGCGTTGTTACCGGTACTCGTATAGTGTGTCGTGTTTGCAGTACACCAATCGCAGTACTTCGAAAAGCATTTTATGTACCAGGTATGTGTTTGTTTGACCAGTAAATCCGTTGTTTTTTCGCCCCCTTGAGGTGGGTATTTACCTGGGCACTTGCTACCCGAAACTTCTGCAAAGGTTTTCTGTACACCCGTGCCACAATCGGAGCTTCTGTGAGTTCTGTGAGTTCTGTACGCCCATTGCACAATAGATACCCGTAAGTTCTGTGAGTTCTGTGCGACTTTAATACCCGTACCCGGAACTTCTGTACCTTCTGTGCGACCGAGCCACAATACCCGGGGTACCGGTACACCATATTTATACCTGCCTGGAACTTCTGTGAGTTCTGTACGCCCGTGCCACAATACCCGGAAATTCTGTGAGTTCTGTAAGGGTTCTATACCCCAACCCGGAACTTCTGTAAGTTCTGTGAGACATCCATACCCTAAGCCTAAATCCACAAACCCTACAGAGCCTAAACTTGCGAAAATTCTTCGCGTGAGAGAGATGTGTAGGGAACCTCAGAAAAACTGGGTACGTACGGTACCGCCCCCTTCTACCGCACTGTAGAGATATGGCTGACTTGCCCCCATCAAGGAGCGAGTGGGGACAACAAACAAGCCGGCCATGGTGTAGGCGATGAAGGTAGACTTCTCCACCTACTATCAATAGCGACGAATTCTACCGATTGTCCAGACATTTGTTCAGCAGTCCTGCCGCTATACAAGTAGGCAATTCCGGCAGGAAATACCGCTTATTCGAGAAAATGGTTCACGCACCCTGTGTACGAGGCGAATGGAACCAACCGTAATCCCAACCCTGAGCCAATCAGACCCAACCAAGCAATGGCGTTCGTCCTTTTTGTTTCGTACACAGTAGTGGCATGGTCCACTACTAACTCCAATACGAGGTAAGCTCTACTGCAAGCCTCTCTGACCTCTCCGCTCTCGACGAGAGAACGGTCTTGCGGAACTTGGAAGTTGCCTTGCTAACGCCTCCTCCCGATCGGATGGCGAGCAGGGTCTTCAGAACTCCAATGAGATTCGCGCATAGCCTGAAAAGAAGGTAATCGGGAAGGGGGAATGGAAATGGGCTCGCTTCCGTTGTGCTTGCAATTATATTCGCGCTTTTAACGAATACGATGCTAAAAAATGAGGCTCGATTCTTCCCAATAAAATCGAAATTTTGTGTATGTAGTGTTTGTTTCGCCGGCCATCACAGATTGTCTGTATTTCATGGGTGAAGGCACTGCTACCACGTGGGGATGGCGGGTGGAGAGGGCGTCCTACTCTCGTAACACATGCTCCTGCGCAAGGTTGTGGGCGGCGCGTCCGCGAATTAGCAGACCGTCGCAATCAAATCGGTTGAGAGAGTCTCGCTCCTCAGGCGCGTAATGAGTGGCGGTGAATGTTGCCATAGGACGCTAGCTACGGTAGGGAACCATCTAAAAAATAGCCTTTGTTTTCCGGTTGACGGGCTCCTCACCTTAGAAATTACTCTGGTAGCATTTCGTCATCGCAATCCCCGCGAAGAGCGTCGACTTTGCACAAGGGTGGGATACTTTTTCAATACTCCTTTTTCCCACGACGGGAGGGTGTTAAATACGGCACAAGGTGTTTTCGGAAAAAAATGATCAAGAGAGAGCCTTCCGAAAACATAACGTGCGATCTTAGCACCCTTGCCGTTATTGTCGAGAGAAAACGAGCCCTGAAAAACGATCGCACCCCTGCGCGAACTCAGGGGTATTTACGGTATAACCCCTTACGTACTGAGGCCTCTCTGGCGCGATCAGCCGGAGACACTCCCACCCAGGGCTGCCAACCCCTCGTCGATTTGCCGGTGATCAACAAGGCACGTTACCGCAGAGAGTACGAAGCTATAAAGTAAACACTCTCAAACAAACATCGTCGTCGGCGTGTCTCGCGCACAACGATCGGCGGGGAGGATGCTCTGTTTCTCCCTGACCTATTCCTACTTTTCCGTGCCGGTGTCGGGTCGGTCGGTCGCGAGACGGGGATGATCGTTGAATCCTCTTGCTCTCTCTGTACAGTCCGGAAGGATATCTCCACACCCGGAGGCACACTTCCAGCGTCCCCGCTTTTAGGTTCTAGATTATCCAAATTCGTCTTTATGACATTTGTGTTTTTGCTGTATGTTCCGGCGCGTAGCTCTGCCATGGGATTCTCGGACGTCTTGAGGTTTCATTTTTTGTCGATTTTCAGGCCTTGCGTAGGGAGCTCCTCAGGCAAGGATATCTCAGAAATAATTAGGAACACCTCCACCATGGGACTCGACCTATGTGCAGGAGTGGCCTGCGCAAAACTTTGTGCAGGGTGCGAGTCTTCCTTGTGAAGGCGGATCTTTCGGCCGCCCGGCGTTTTCTGGGAGAAACGCCGCCAACACGCGGCGGAGACGCGTGACTGTCCCTGCCGACCTCGGGCCCCCAAAGGATTCGGATGAGGGATAGGGTCAGGGTTAGAGTTATAGGGCTAGGGTGAGGCTTGGGGTTGGGTTGGTCTGGACCGACGTACAAGGGTCAAATTTCACGACACAAGTCCGCTTTGTGCAGACCGCTCCTATATATAGCGGGAGGCCCATCATAGCACGCGTCATTCGCTCTCACCACATGAAGTCCTTGCTTTGCTTCACGAGGCCTAGCAGCTCTTCCGGGACGCCGGCTGCGCGTTTCGCTAGCGTAGTAGCAAACGATCTCATCGCCCACTCTTCCAACTCTCGCACCCCGAATAGATGGGCTCGAATCATTGCCTGGCGATGGATGTTGGTTCCGAGTACAAGGTGGCATATGGCATGGGGAAGTTTGGGACAACACGACTACCAGGTAGTTCATTAACCCTCTCGGAGGCTGACAGGAACAAAAAAATGACGACAATTAACGTGACGACTGCAGCAACGGCCTTTGGGTTCTGGAGGGATGACACCAATCTGTATCGGAGTTACAATGTATTAAGGTGTCTTACGCCACGGGCACAAAAAGATCGTGCCCGCACCGCCGGGCGCTCACGCTGGCCGTAGACGGTTGGCAACACCAAAGGTATCAACCATTGTTTCGGTCGATATCTCGAGGGGCCGAAGGGGTTTAAGAAGCAGGGCTTAAACGATGCTGCGACAAAGCTCCCCCTTTACCCCTTCCGTAGTTTCAACTGAGTATAGTGTCTATGGAAAGCCACCTCTCTTGGAAAATCGTTGGGGTCAGGTGAACTGTGCACAGAGTACTACAGACCGAGCACTTAGAACTAGCACGGGTGTGTGTATGCTTTTGTCCTTGCCTCCAATGTATCACTTACTTTGGTTCCTTCCCTGTTTACCGTTCCCAGGATCAACGTCACAGTAGCTGGTTAAAAAAGAGAGCGAAACGTGATGGTGCGGCATGATGTGCTTCGACGCTGGACCCTTGTACGCTATCGTGGGGTGGGGGCATATATAGTACTCAGAACTCACGATGAACCTCAAAAACTGGCATCCCCCTGAGTATGCGTACCATGTCTGGTTCTGATCATCGCGTTCCCTCGTAATTCGTGGTGATAACAAAGGCGGGGTGGACGGCCACAGCACCTCTACCTGTATGCCCCTGACGCGTGGTGCTACGGCAGACGTAGCACCCTAGTTCTGTCTCAAGCGCGTCGCGTGAGGAGATCTATGCCCCCCACCCTCTCCCACCCGTCGTTTTGCACCCCCCCTGCTTTTCGAGACGCTAAACTGCCTTTGATTAAAGATAACTGAACGCTTATTTAAGCTCGTCACACAATCCTATGGGCCAGGTATGAAATACCCAATGTTTTTGTCAACTACACACCAAGCTCTTCACTTCAGGAGCTCCATGATCCACTCCCCGTTTTGCATCCCCACTGGTTGTCGACACGTTGAGAGCTGTTTTGTTTTTTTCAAGAAGGAGGCACTTTCGATGCACCATCCCATGGGCCAGGTACGGTATTGTTTTTACGAAAAATAAAAAACACCAAGCTGTGAGATCGAGGATGTGTCATCGAAACTCACCTTCGCAAGCTTGTGTGTGATGTCTTCAATATATATAATGTTCTGGTGAATTGCGCATCGTGTTCAAACCTTCCGGGTAGCATCTCCTGAGGAGAGGAGCCCCCCGTCAGAGATGAACGGTTTGACGCGGGATTCGGTAGGGTTAAACGTACCTGGTACGTTTTTTCTGAGGCTCCCCTCACTTGATGAGCTCTCTATCCTACCCAAGTCGACAAGAAGAAAAGTCAAGATGAAAAAATCCCAGGGCTTGCGGGTATACAAAGGCAACCACTGTGAAACATGAATGGGATTACCAGTGGCATTGAGTAGTTCCTGGGTTGAAAAGCCGTCAGCCGGGAATGATTCCGCTAAAAAGCGCTGCCTGTATCGTAATACGGGCCGTTTGAACTCAAAAAGGGCAACCTTTGTCATAGTGCGCCTCCCCGGCTGGTTCTGGGTTCTTTACATGCTGACAGTGCACCAGCGAGCCAGTTGTTTTTTGACGGGGTAGGCCACACCTCAAGTCAACGCTACCGAGAAGTCAACGGATGCTCAAAAGGGCAATTCCTGACGAGACCAAACAAATGTCATGACTCGTGACAGCAAAACAAAAGCAACAACAGAAAACAAAAACATATTTTTTTCGCAAATGTGTGCGTACCGTAAGTAATTGTCAAGACAAACCGTGTGACATTTCAAAAGTCGTGAAACAAATCCAAGAAAAACTTGCCGTGGTTCGTGCCAGATAAAAACGTAATTTTGTTTTCGAAAATGTAACAAAACGCAATTTTTGCAATTGTGAGGAATCGGGAGTGTTGATGTTCGTTAGGTGTGACCCCAAGAACGATAGACGAGGCACAGTTTCCTCACGAGGTGGCCACATCCCTGACTCTCAAGTAAAATGGTTGGATTTAGGGTTCTTCACGCTGCCCCCCCCCCTCTCCCATGTGTCCCTCCGAAGCAGACGGGGCGAACCAAAACACACCAGAGTACATGCCATGATGTGATCCACAAAGAAATGTTGGTCCATCCTAGCGGTCAATAGTAGGTCAACATTAGGAAGCGCACCCACGGGTCGGAAATGAGCGTGGCCGCATTCGGTCTGAGGTTTACTTCAGAAGTCAGGGAATCGAGTGGAGTGCGTTAATGAAACCGCAGGCAGGGGAATAAGACGAAAAGCCATAATTCTCATAAATTCATTTGCCGCGAAACTATGGTATCGATAGTGAATTGTTCCGCTTCCTCCAGGGGATTGCTAACAATTCGACGTGGGTCACCGAGGGAAGAAAGGGCTAAAGTGTTCTCGCAACCAAAAAGCAACGCACGAACCGTAGTGAGGCGGGGGGGTGAGAGCCTGCTATGTGACCCTGGAGCTGAGTTATGACTGGGAGGGAGAGAGACTAGAAGGGCAAAGATGATGCATGAGATGGAAAGCGTTACACATTGTATTTAGGTGTTTGCAGACTTCAAAGGCACGATATAGCAGGAGTCTGCCCACCTTCTGCTCTTTATGAGCCAGCGTGAGGTGGTGTACCAGGAAAGGGACGGACAGGGCCGGCGTCACCCTAGGTTCTCTTGTCGCGGCTTGTAGAGTCGAACTCGCTGTACGCTGTTCTATATTCACGTCGTCAGCGTCCTTGACAGGTGTGCAGAGCAACCGCAAATCAACCCAGGCGGGAAAATGAAATGTTAATGCACTGCATGTGGGAAATAGCTACTACTATGATCATAACTTACATAGTGCATGAATAGTACTATTGATGTAGGGTGTCGGTGGATCAAATGAGTTCATTGATTGCTCGAGACAGTCAATATTGACTACGAGCAATATAGCAGATGTTGTCGACGACGGTCACTAAGAGTTGTATTGGAGTGCCACTGTAGGAATGTCGTGACCATGTAATCAGAGCCTACACGAGAGTAGTTCTAGAGAGGAGGAGCATACAGCTTCGATTGAGGTCTCATTTTAGTTTCCAGTTAAGAACATGTACTGTACTCAGTATATAGTAGGTAACATTTAGCAAGCAGGTGTGAAACTATTACGTTGGTGCTTCTTGTTGGAGGCGGTATAGCGCGATCTGACATAAAGTAAGCAGTCTCAGGGCCGACTTGCCCACTGTCGCTGCGCGGTCGACAGTCTCTTGCCCAACCCACGGTCACGGGGACGGGGGGGAGACAGCAGATACAGTAGTGATACACATGTTCCGCCCTGGAAGAGCGATATCTTCTAGATCTGGCAAGGAGGAAGCATGACTAAGACGTTAAGCTTTGAAGCGAAGCGAAAAGTGGTGGTTAATAGTTGCCGTCTGGGTTGAGCCCATATCGCTTCTACCACACATTTCCCATGTCGCAATGTTGAGCTACGCACACCCCATACCGGCTTCCGTTCGCTTCGCTTCAATCGCCCAGCGAGCCACTCTGCGATGTTGCTGTGCAGTTGCCGTCGATGGTTGTGACTGAGCCTCTTGTAGACAACCTTCGGCGGGAATGAAGGGTGCATGGCATTTTTTAGAATCTGTGAAGAAAGTCTATCGAGGAGAACTGCTGTATTTAGTGCCGCTATTTTCAGGGATTTGAAGGCTTACCAAGGGCTTCCCTGAGTTGACTCCAACGTGAATTTTAAGACAGAAAACTCCGGGTCTAACCAGGGCTGGTGTCCGCGTTAGGGCACAAGTGAAGCCATCGAAGTAAACGAGAAAGTTTGACTACTCCATCCATACCTGGTGAACCACTAGATCTCTGAAGCTGAGCGTAAGGTGATCTGTCTTTTTGCGTTTCTCGTCCGTTCCGCGATTTATCTGTGGTGACGCTGCGGATGCTGGTTCGGCAGCAGCAGCAGCAGCCGAGGTCGCGGATGCGACAACGCCCGGCATGGAAGCCTCAGAATCAGAAGTGACCCTCTCTATCTCTATTAATCGGAACGCCTCGAGTGCGTGCAGATCCTCCCAAATGGTGCTTCCCCGAACGGAGATCGGGTACACGTCCTGATGAGTGCGTCGAAACCAGCGGGGGTGACGGCCAACAGAAAAGTGACGCCAGTTTGTTTGGATGTAATGCTCTCGTGGTTGAGGACAAGCGCGGACGTTGTTACGTGTGCACCTAAGCTTATGGCCTTTCTTCGTTTGAGCAGCTCTATGCCACTTCTCAAAAAAAAATGGAAGATAAGCCCGGTACACCAATATCGGAAAATGCAGCGGTTCCTAAAAAGTGGTATCTGCTTGGCTCTCCAACGCTGCGATTCGGGGAAAACAAAACACTCGTATCTGGTATGTACGTTGCAAAAGTTGAACCAAACTCCTATGCTGCATAGTACCAGGTGTAGAGCAAATACATTTTTGAAACACCCGCTATTTCATTTTTTATTAGAGCCACTTTTACGCTGGAATACTGGGTAGCTCCTCGCTTGAGGAGTTAGTTCCGTTGGAGGGAAACGTCCACGCTCAAAAATGGAGCCTCTGCCTCCGCACGGTATATAGCACGGCTTCATTATTACCGGAGAAGGCTTCAACCACTTGCTCCCCCGTGAAATGGAAGTCGGTGATTCAGCTCCGACTAAAAAGCTACTGCAGGCGAAAGTGGGACTGGGGGGCTGAAGGAGTTTCTTAGGCTCATTCGTATCGTAGAGCGTTTTTCCATAATTTTCAAGTTGGGAAATAATTTAGGCTCATTCTTATTGCAGAGCGTTTTTCTCATAGTTTCCAAAGTTTGCAAATAATTGGAGATTTGTATCAACATAGGAAGGCGTTCTGTCACTGTTCGTGAGATTCTCCAGAAGCGGAAAAAAACAGTTCGTTGACATTCCAACATTTGGAAAAAAACGGAAGGTATGGAAGATTGGAACTTTGCGCGAAACAAATATCGAAAAGTTGTAAAAAAAGCTCTCCGATAAGAATGACCTTTCCCTCGACTTTACCTCCACAAACAGGGTCACAGACTAGGGGAGGTCGGCGCATTTTTCAATTCTGCCCCTCTTTGAAAGCTTTGTCCGAGAAGTCTTTGTTCACCGTTCGCACATCGGGCACAGATGATCACCGATCCCCGCTCGGATGATCTAGATCTTTCGAATGAAATACACCACCTTTGCCGGTATCGTCTATAGCTAATTCTTTTGGGTGGTAGCCGCAGAATATGCCATGGTCTGGCGCATGTTTTGCTCGGTTGGATCCTGTGTCATACATATCCTGCACAAGCATATCGTAACGGTAGGTTAGGGATCTAGATAGTTTCGATCGAGATAGTATAACACCCTGGGTGATAAGGTAGCACATCCCCTCGGACGAACTTCGAAGTTGATTTTCTCGATAATGGGGAGGATGCGATCATCGAGCGACGCGCCGATGGAAATATTCGGTCGGTGTCTTTCCGAAGCCGTCAGTTTTGTCGTGTCCGCCCCCCTTGCTTTGGAGAGAATCAGCTCGGAAATCCGTCCGAGGGGGTGTGTTATCCTATCACCCAGGGTGCTACACATTATGTCCGACTTGCGAGTGCCGTGGTAAAGGTATCTGGTTGGTATACCCTCGGCGGGCGGTGACACAGGCTTGCGCTGGTAATGGTTAATCTGCCGTTGGTATACTGCTGTCGCACTAGACATCTACCAGGACACTA
>JBBMHQ010069075.1:0-13306 GCA_037834295.1 Postelsia palmaeformis
GGGTCTATGGTCATACGACTACGGCCATGCATGAGATCGAGTACATATCTCCTATCGAGTACCCCCCCCCCCCCAGGCAGGCCTCCATAGTTCCGTCCCTGTCTCTGTCCCATAGCTACGAGAGCTATACCTGCGCTCCGTCGCCAGCATAGCGCGCAACGTAGATTCCCGGATCGCCAGACCTAGACTATTCACCTGATGCTCATTTATCAGGCACACCCTGCATTCTACACCATACGAGCACAGCGTATACATACGTTGTTGGGCTGTTCATGGAACACTTACCGCGGGGGGCTGTTCAAGGAATAGTCAAGAAGACCTACGGTACAGACAAAAACCAATACATTTCGCTATTTTTACTAACAATATTTGGTCCTATTTACTGTAATCCCACGTAAAAAGCACACCTCTGACAGATAGATCATGATTTATCTAGCGATGATCTCCTGATGCTATGGAGAAGGCAATAAGTTGTCGTTACGATATGTATAAAGTGCAGAATATGCTACAACTGCAGATCCAGCCTAAGCAATACTAGCCATATCAAAGAACATCATGAATACAGCCCTTCCCCTGGAATCGATCATCTGCCAGAGGTACTTGATGGTGGGGAGGTGAGAGGGGGGAAAGAGGCGCTGGGGTTGAGGAGGGGGGGTCGGGGGGGGCGGAGGGGGGAGGGGAGGATCTTGTCGCTATTAACAGTTGATGTGCTCTGAAATTTTGGCGGCGGCGAGAGGTAGGGGGGGTGTACTCGATAGAAGCTCGATCTCCTGCATGGCCGTAGTCGTATGACCATAGACCCTTGCATTCCTACGATGCCGGGACGGAGCATGTCGGGTTTTCACCGACATGGCAGACTTTGCTTGCACCAAGCGCGAAGCGCCGAGAGGTGTTTGGCGAGTCGCATGAAGGGTGAGCTGCATCCCACTAAGAACCGCTTGTGAGGCGGACTTTCCTGCCTATGGATAACAGCTTCAATGAGCGGATTGAAATTCCGGTGTAGCCACTTCCAGAGGCAGCAATGGGAGTGCTATGTAACTGCCTCTTGGGCGCCTCACCGTGAACACTACCAGTACATGATGCGATCAATGCCCTTGTGCGGAGTAAAGACCCCTTACCCCGCATAAATTATCTAACCAGACGACCAGCTGTGGGCGACCGCCGAAAAACAAAGGAACAAACAAGCTAACAGTACCCTGGTTGTGTAGCTCACATAGTGAGCGGCATGTCATACAGTATCGTTCCCGACCGACGCCAACTCAACCACTACTTCGCAGTATATAATAGGGAGGGGTGGGAGAGAGGTGGGCGGGGGGGGGTGTACTCGATATGATGCATGGCTGTAGCCGTGTGTCAGTGCCGGAACGAAATCCGGTCGGGTGCTCACCTACCAGGCAGACATCGCTTCCACCAAACCTTGGCGAAAGCGAAACGTGAGGCGTCGGGTGAAAGCGCAATCAAGTATTGAGCCGCTACCCACCAGGAACCGCTTGTGAGGCGGACTTTCTCGACTACCTATATTCAGGGATGGCAGCATCCAATGACCTCTTTATTTATTTTTTCCCCCGGTGAGAGGAATGGGGCGTGTTCCGTGTAAACCGCCTCCTGGGTGCCAAACCGAATACCTGGATACACCGGGCGTGGGAGGGGGCAAGTCGTCTAGGAAAAAACAAAGGGGTTAGCTCCGTCTTTGCAAGAGGTGCTGTCTCACCTGGCCCAAATCAAGGAATCGACAGCGACGGAAAGGAGTACCGACGGGACGGCCCACTTGAGGCCCGTTGAAATAACTCTGATGGGACCGACGCGCCTGCTCCATCGGTGCAGCAGGAACAGAAAACAAATAAAAAAACAGATGCTGTCAGAACGACGACGATAAAAACACGCACACACACAGGAGCGAAATGTATGACGAAACGGACGTGTAACAGAAAGCGGCCCCAACACGAAAAGAAAATGGAGTGTGTCTTGAGTTCTTCAAAATAAAGCGTTCCTTCTGCCCGTCCACATCCATCACATCCAGTGTCCGTGCCGAGTACTTCACATCATCTACAGATCATGTACAGATCATGAACACATCGTCCACAGATCATGTACAAATCATGTACAGATCATGTACAGATCATCCGTAGATCATCCGCAGATCACGCACAAATCATTTACACATCATGTACAGATCATGTACAGATCATCCACAGATCACCTACAGAAAATCCGCAGATCATCCGCAGATAATGTACAGATCAGTTACAGATCATCTACAGATCATCCGCAGATCATCCACAGATCACCTATAGATCATCTACAGATCTATCATCTGCAGACCATTCCTCCTCCATGATCTACTGCTGCAGATAATACAAGCAAGATATAATAGTGCTGATCTGCGGACATCTCGCTCACGTTGCTAGGTCGGATCCGGCAAAAAATCTGCGCTATCTAGCGCATTGTAGCCCGGGTGAGACCCGTACCACGCAGATCGATCCTGCACAACCTCTCTCGATGCCAGGTGGGGAGTAAAATTATCTTCCTTTCGTTGTAGATCAGGATGCGGTCCGGGGTGTTAGCTATTTACATGGGGCCATAGTAAATAGGACGGTGCAAAGTTAGTAAAATATGGAAATATATAGGTTTTTGCGTGTACCGTAGGTTTTAATTACTACAGCCCCCCGTCATAGGTGGCGGACGAGAAAGCTACTACGGGGAGGCACAGTCAATAGGGTGGCTATCTCTACCGCACCTGCTCCTCTCGGGGGTCAGATCGGGTCATGCCTAAATTCCCCGGGATAACAAGTTAACGAACTTAGTCTGGTGTTGCAACGGGGTCTAAGGGTTAAATTTACACACGACACCAAATCGCGAACGTAAAAGTGTGGTGAGCTTCAGCTTTATTTTTACTAATCCGCCGGAGGATTGAAAAAAAAACAAAAAAAACAAACAAACGAACAAAAAACCAAAAAAACAGTAAATAGGACCACATGTTGTTAGTAAAAATATAAAAATAGGCAAATGTGTAGGATTTCGTGTGTGTCGTAGGTATTTGGTACCAGAGGCCCCTGTGATAATATTTGGTACCAGAGGCCACAACGGAGGGCCATAGTAAATACAGTATGACCAAATACTGCTGGTAAAAATAGGCAAGTGTTGAGGTTTTTGCGTGTACCGTAGGCCCTATCAGGTACTTACTACGGTCCCCCGCAAAAAATAGTTGGTAACAGATCTGACGAGTGCCGTCAAGAGTAAATAAAAGAGGGCCGAGTTCGCACAACGGTGCAGGCGTTTTTCGGACGCTCGTCTTCGAAGGCGCTCGTTTCCAAGGCTCTCGACCACATACGTGCCGAGAGCACTTCCATTCGATGTTGGCAATCTTCTCCGTTCTGATTTTTTTCGTGCGATAGCACCGCTGCGCGAAGCGCTGGAAGCTATTCACGCTGAAAATCCGACAAAACATTTCCATAGGGTGGGCAGTTTCAACAGGGATCTGGCGTGGGAGGCAAAAAATACCCGCTACTACATACCTCTGGGGAAGATCGCCAGTTCAGGCGGAGTCCGCCAGAGAGACAAGAACGTCACAGCCGTGACACACAGATCGTCTACAGATCATCGGTTCTCACCTGGTGGCCTAGATCTTTCGTCAGAGCAGATAGAAACATTCCTGATACCTATTAGCTACAGCTCTCACGTTGACGAGCGGGGTCGTCACAAAACCTGCGACGTCTACTGCCTGTATGTAGCAGCACAGGTCGTTAGATGGGTTTCAGCATGCCCACAGCTCGTCCATTTCCATCGAATGTTGCTACCTCACGCTCTCGCGCTTTCCACCAATCAATATCTACGCAAGGAGGCGTCCTCACGAGCACGTACTAGGTGAGACTCGGAACCCGCGAAAGGGATCACTGTAGGCACGCGGACCATCCATCAAGCCACCCGGGACACCGTAAAACATAGGAGTGGGATAGCAAAACAAGTCGCACTAAAGCGGTAACAGCAAAACGTTGCCAAAATGTGGACTAATTTGACGCCTACACCACCCGAAACCCGGGGTCAGGATCACCCCTGCCCCCTGCCACCCCCCCCTCTCCCCGCCTGATTCTCTGACTGCCCCCTATGATGTTGGCACCTGGTGAGAAGGAGCTGCAGCGTCAGGGGCGCCAGCAGTACCACCCCATCGCACCGGAACACGACGGTGGCTACCGTTAGCAGCCCCAGTGCCCTCGGAATTTTGTCCCCAAGCCAAGCCTGCGCGGGGTTTTGTATACCGAAAGGGCGTTATCGCAATAACAGAGGTTAGGGGATGGGGCGGGGGGTGTCAGGATATCTGTAGTGCATGAAAGAGGTCTCAAACGGATACTTGGGGTTTACACTGTAATGTATGGCGGTGTACTTGGGTAGGGGTAGGAGAGGGGGACCGGCGGGCTAGCGTGGGGTGAGAAAGGGTATAGAGGAGGTTATGGTTTCGGTCGTTTGTTTTGCACGAACCCGTCGCTGAAATGCTCGCCGGCATGTTCTGGTTCGTTCGATCACAAAACAATGCTTCGAGAATAACAAAAGCAAACCAGGAAGACATGAGTGAAAAAAATACGCAAACTGGAAGCTAAACACGTGCAAGGAAGCACACAAGGACGCGAAACACGTACAAGGACAAGTATAGCGCGATGACTTCAGCGCTTTGGTCTACCGCGGGTCTCTAGTAGCGGGTCCACGGGTAGGGTAAGGGGGAAGTTATTGAATTCACCTTCGAAACAGCAATTGAACCGCAGCAGAGGCAGCGGCAGAAGAAACAGCAACGCAACAGCAACAACAACGACAACAACAACGGCATCAGCGACAGCAGCAGCAACAACAGGAACAGCAGCAGCAGCAGCAGTAGAAGAAGACACCAAGCCCCGCCCTATCCTAAGTCTCACCCTACCCGAACCCATCCAACCCAACACCGCTCCACCCCACCTCCCGCTTTACCCGAGCTCCCACCATCTCCTCTCACCCCACCCCCTCTCACCCCAACCCACGCGAATCCCCCCCCCTCTCACCCCAAGCGCCAGCAAAACCACGCACAGAGCGAAAACATTGGGCAGGGTCCGGCTAAGGTAGAAGGGGAGGTGGAACTGCAGGGACCACACCGCGGCAACGCAGGCCGCCGCGGCTTCCCCGAACTTCGCCGTGACCGCAGCGTTGAACCGCCGAAAGCACAGCCAGCACAGGAGGCCTAGTACCAGGCGAGCGGCGACCTGATCACAGCGGAGGGGGGGAGGCGTGGAACGTGGCGCGGGGGGGGGGCGTACTCATTAGTTGCTTGCCTTACGTTGTCATTTGACCAACGACAACGCGTTCTACAGGGGCAGGAGCTCCCGCGGGAGGGGAGGTACTCATTGTCGAGTATGGCCATAGTCGCATAGCCATAGACCGTCACATCCTTATACTGCCGGGACGGAGCATGCCGGGTTTTCACCGACCAGGCAGGCATTTCTTGCACCAAGAGCGGCGGGGGGGGGGGAGTGAATACTCGTTGACATACATGGACGCCGTCGTATGGCCATAGACCCTCGCGTCGTTCCAATGCCGGGATGATGCACGAAGAGCTTCACCGGCCAGGAGGGAGGTGTACTAGACAGGAGAGATGTACTCGACCTCATGCATAGCCGTAGTCGTATGATCATAGACCCTGGCATACCTACAATGCCGGGACGGACCATGTCTGGTTTTCACGGACCAGGCAGACATTGTTTGGATGAAGCGCGAAGCACCGTGAGGTGTCCGGCGAGTCGAAGGGTGAGCTCTATCCTACTAAGAATCGCTTGTGAGGCGGACTTGCATATGGATGGCAGCTTCAATGGGGTAATTCAACTTCAGATGTAGCCACCTCCGGAGACAGCAATAGGAGTACTATGTAACTGCCTCTTGGGTGCCTTACCATGAACACTACAGTACGTGATACGATAACTCCCACTTGTGCAGAGTAGAGGCTCTTCACCTCGCACAAAAACAATATAGCTCGACCACCAGCTGTGACCGCCTGACCAAAAAAAAAGAAGCGGAACCCCGGTTGTCTAGCTCAAGTAGTGAGCAGCATGTTCTACAGTGTTGTTGCCAACCGACGCCAACTCAACCTATATATAATACAGGGGGGGGGGGCGTACTCATTTGTTGCTTGCCTTAGCCATTCGACCATTGACCACGCATCCCTTCCAAGACGGAGCATCGTTCCTACTCCTAACAAAGACACCTCCAACAATTGGGCTCTCATAACGCTGTTTTCATATATAACATAGAAACTTCTTGCTAGTCTTATCCCTTTCTTGTTCGGCCGCCCGTGGCCACCACCTATCTCCAAGGATAGCGATCGTTTTTCTCTCGCTGCTATTTATTACGGGGAGCCGTAGTAAAAAGGACCAATTATTGTTAGAAAAAAGGAAAAAATAAACGTTTTTGTGTATACCATAGGTCCTATTTACTATGGTCCCCCCTTATAGCGAGGTGTCCCTGTTGTCATGCATTGCCGTTGCCGTAAGATTGCAGTCGTACGACTATAGCCCCTCGCGTCCCCGCGATGACCGGACGGGGCGCGTCGGCTTCTCACTGACCAGGAAGATTAGTGGGGTGGACGGAGTAGGAGCGTTGGGACGCGGCTGTCAATAGCTATCTGGTAGAGCAGTACCTGACAGCGTGTAACAACTCGTGACGTCAGCAGATGACGCAGAAAACTATTACGGGTGACCATATTAAATAGGACCGAATACTGTTCGTAAAAATAGTTAAATGTAAAGCTTTTTGTGTGTGCAATGGGTCCTATTAACTATGGTCTCCCATAATAGTGCTTGCTTGTAGGTGTAGCTATTGTGGTAGAGTAGCTATCAAAAGCAGGTCATGGTAAAATTTAGTGCGGGAAACAAGAAAAAAACTGTCTTGAGGATAACAACAGTATGAGTACAGGGTTACGAAGGAAAAAAAGGCGAAGCTTCTGGTGGGAGGTCGTCGTAGACGCCGTGGTTATTCGTCGTAGACTCCCTTAAGAGCGCAGCACGCCCTCGCCGTCCAGTGAAGCCCCGAGAAGTACAAACTGAAGTGAGTCTATCTGAGTAGGACGAGCTTCGGAGGCCAACATACATACGGCAGTGGAGAAGAAGAAAATAGTTTGTGGCGTCGTCGTGTACTGTCGAAGCGAAGGGGTGTACCCATGTCATGCATGGTGGTAGTCTACGCACCATCGAAGCGAAGAGGGACGGGGGATATAGGCACGCTCACCGCCGCCCATGATAAGACTCTTCGAAAATACTGCCCCTCCCTCCTACTCTCACTCACCCCCGCGCTTCTCGTTCCCGCCGCTAACTCCCCCTCCATTTTCGACTGCCTTACACTCACGCTCGCTCACCACGAGCCCTCCCACCCTCGCTGTCTCCCACCCTCCTGTACCCACCCCCACCCTTCCTGCCCCCCGCATCAAACTGCTGGGCGTGTCTCTATTAGCAGCAATGTCGGTGCTCCGTCTCAAAGGGGTGCGTGGTCGACCGCTAAATGACTAACGATAGCAAGGTTAGCAACAAATAAGTACCCCCCCACACCCTCACACCCGTCCTTCCACCCCCTACCCCCGTCACGCTCCGCCACCCCATCCCCCTTTCCCTCTTTCTCGGAAACATTCCTCTCCCCCCGCCCCCGCTCCACCGCCGCCCCCCAGCTTCCTCGCCGCTTTTCTACCTAGTCCCTTGCCCTACCCCCTCCCCCTGTTCCTCTCCACCTCTCCCAACCCCAACCTTTTACCTGAGAATTTTTCCTTGTGGGAGTGTCCGCGAAAGCCTCGAGCAACATGTGAAACGGTGCGGAGAACGTGCCGACGACCAGTGCTCCGAGGAACGTTCTGGGGACCACTCCCGGGAACGCGTGGTGGTCGTACGCAGCCAGGTTTTGTCGGTGGACGAGGACGTCGTGGATGGCCTTCAGTTACGGCAGAAACGGGTCGACAACGATAAAACAAAGGAGGCGTTTTTTCACGCAAAAAAAAGTGACACATCACGAGCTATTGTAGATCACGCGTGAGCAGATCGTGTTTCGCAAACGCTTATATTTTGCAGGGTGTGTTGATTCTGGGTACGGGTACTCGTACGGGTATGGAAGTCATGCAGAACTTGCAGAAGCTACGGGCACGGGTATGGAAGTATTGCAGAACTCGAAGAAGTGCTGAGTTCAGGTGTGAATGTCGCACAGAAATCACGAAAGCTACGGGTACGGGTATGAAAGTCGTACATAACTCCAGAAGTTCCGGGTACGGGTAGAGACATGTTGTACAGAAATCATGAAACTTACGGATACGGGTATCAAAGTCGTACGGAACTCACAGAAGGTCCGGGTACGGGTTTAGATATGTTGTACACGTACCCTGGAAAATGTAGCACCGGCGTACAGAACTTATAGAAGTTTCGGGTACAGGTATAGATATGTTGTACAGAAATCACGAAAGCTACGGTTACGGGTATGGAAGTCGTATAAAACTCACGGAAGGTCCGGGTACGGGTATAGACATGTTGTACCCGTACCCTGGAAAATGTAGCTACAGAACTTTTAGACGTTCCGGGTACGGGTAAAGATATGTCGTACCCGTACCCCGGGTATTGTGGTACCGGCATACAAGGGAGTTCCGGGTGTGGGTGAAGACATGGCGTACCCGTACTCCGGGGTATTGTAGCACCGGCGTAAAGAACTCACAGAATTTCCGGGTACGGGTATAAACATGTTGCACCCGTACCCCGGGTACTGTGGCACGGGCTTACATAACTTGCTCAAGTTCCGGGTACGGGCATGAACGTCGTACAGAACTCACGGGAATTGCGGGTACGGGTATGGATGCTGTACGGAAGTCACAGGAACTACGGGTACGGGTATAAAAGTTGTACAGAAGTCACGAATGTTTCGGGTGTGGGCAATACCGAGCAAAGTACTCAACGGGGCGAAAAAAACAAAACATTCACCGGCGAAACAATCTCATGACGTCATTTCTTATGCAGTCGGAAACCAGGATTGGAAAAGCCGGTTTCCGATCGGGCTGTTTTTCCGAGGTGGATTCTGAGTAGCTACCCTTCTCATCGTCCGTCGGATCGAATATAAGGTTTTTGTGTTTTTTTCTGGAGACTGAAGACGCTTGATGGAAGGGAGGGAGTGTAGCTTGACCACTGCACTGCTGCTGTAGCACTGAGAAAAAAGGGTAGGGTGGACGGAACTCGGTTCCAAACTGCTTCGCCGTAACGCTCCTGAGGTCAGAGAGGTCTCCATCCTCCAGCAGCTGAACCCAACCACACATGCATGCTGATCTCTCACTTTTTCCTCGAGCAGCGTGTGAGCTTCACACGCGGCGGGGCGTTCTCCTCCATCTCGTCCTCTTGCCATCAAGTCGCTGGATTGTTTCGACAGTTGACAAAGCTACAGCCAGCGCAGCAGTTGGAGAAAGGCCATCATCGATACCGCACACTGCGGCCATCGGATGCTGTCACGCGCTGCTGACGGACATGGGTGAGGATACATCACGCTGGCTCGAGCCGAGAAGCAGCAAAAATGACAGCAGCCAAGCCAGCGCCTCCGATGTTGTGGTGTGGGATTGTGTCGTATATCTTGTTTGTTGTACGAGTATGCGGCTGGACTTTTCTAACTTTTTCGATGCACGAATCCGACTGACGGGTCCAATTGGAAATCAGAATCGCTTTTTAGTGGCTGAAAGGGCGTTTTCTCAACTATATTGAGCTTGCCATTTTTTGTTTTCAATCGGAAACCGGCATTTTTAATCCTAGTTTCCGACTGCATGAGAAAAAGCCTAAGGGCCCGTTTTTTTTTAGTTTTTCTTTTCTTCCTATTCGAATCGATCTATTTGTCATGAACCGAACTGAACCTGCTTCTAACCAGCCGAAAAAAGAAGCGCCGAGAAGGCATTCGTATTTCGTGCCGAGAGATAGGCGATCTCACCGATTTGAAAAATAAGCCCCATGGTTGGCATGTCATTGCATAGTCCGCAACTCTGTCTTCTGCATATTTTTAAGAGTACCCCTCGACATCCAGCACAACCATTGTCCGCCCCGTTTCTTCAACCCTGGAGAGGTACAAGTCCTGTGGTCACGAAACCACGCCATAAAGATACTACTGCTAAACATGGTTATGTCGTAAGCAGAGTAGACCATGCAAGGTGCGGCTTTCATCTCTCTGCGATCGAAGAATCGGCATGGACAGTTGGTTGTGCTGGATGTCGACGGGTGGAAAGAACGGATCAATGTGAAGTATCACAAAACACCAACAGCAGTACGAGTACATACTGCACGCGAAACGTTCTCGAGGTACAAGGAAAGCAAAACGGTTTGGCACGACTTTTATCCTCATCACAGAAGCATGGCTGCGTCAAAGAAAGCCGATGAACAACACGAATGGAGACCAATCTTACTCCACGAAGTTCCCAAGATGTGAACACCCAAGAAAAAAGGGGGCCTCTCGTCACTGTCTCGCCCCTATAAGAGTGGTGAGGACAATACGTACCGCTATATCCCGAAAAATAATCACCCTTTGATTTATCAACTACTGTAAAACCGTTGCTCATACCATGGGACAGAGTGGTGTAATAGCAATATTCAAATACATACTGGTACCAGTACGGTGGACCATAGTAAATAGGACCTATGATAAACACAGAAAAAAACTACACTTTTGCCTATTTTTACTGACAATACTTGGACCTATTTACTATGGTCCCCCGCAATATGCGTATATACACACTGTTGTTTCACAGCCTATACGCTTTGGGCGGCGATAAACATTTCAGGTACCAGGCATCAGGGAGACGAACGAGCCACAGAAGAAGATTGGCCAATCAGATCATCGCAGTAGAATATCGGCCGATCAGATCAAACCAATCGGCGTCATCTGCGAGTCTAACGATGACAACCTTGAAGCAACTCGAGTTACGCAGGCGATGACCCGCATATGGAATACGCAGTGAAGCGAAGTCAGCGCTACCAACATATTACTTCATGTAGTCCGTACGAGTAGTCGCATGTACCACTAATATTAATACCAGGTATGTTTTACGTACAGCAGTAGAATGTACTATCACAAGGGGCCATAGTAAATAGGATCATATATTATGGGTAAAAAAAGCGAAATATATACCTGGTAGGCTTTTGTCTACACCGTAGGTCCTATTTAATATGCCCCCCCGTAGCGAACAACGAAAAAACGCCTCGCCTACAGTGCATACACCCGCCCGCCATGATGCTTGCTTGCACGTCGAACGCACAAGTCGCCACCCCGCCATGCATTTAGGGGCATTTCTAACCACGCGTACTCGGCAAATATCTTGAAAAAATAGCAAAAAAACTTGCCGAACGGTTTTCGTGGGAACGCGAAATTTGTTTCTTTGGCTATTACCGCCCAATAACGCCAACGCAAGGTTGTACAAACAAGACCACCCCGCGACGCCCCACGCTAGATTCGCTTGCGTAAAAGAGGGAGACACGGAGGATACGCAGAGGCAATGCCAACAGCAAATGATAGGGTTGGCGACCAGTAGCGGACAAAGCATGAGAGTAGATATTTCTAAGGTAGCTGGTTGGGCACTCCGATTGGCTAGGGGTATGTTTTATGCATCTCAATCCCAGCCACAGCATCCCGAGTCAACCCAGAGGCTCTCCAAGCTCGGCATCCGCGCCGGCCGAACCAACACAGAGTCTTACCAAGAACAGCTTCCCAGCTAGAGCCTGGTATCAGTATAGGGCTACCCGATATATACCCCCTATACGATATGACATTTCCATAGCACTTAGACATGTATTTTTTCGCTGGAACATGCGAAATATATCATATCGTATTACATAGCTATATATAGGGGCTTTCAGCACGATGTGACCAATAGGTGATATGATATTTGGTATATAATATATACGTCTGCTGTGAAGGGATATATCGGCCTATAAAAGTGATATTCGATGATATATCGGCCTATATAAGGTGATATATCGGCTTATATAAGGTGAAATGCGTGATATAGCTATCCAATATTTGGCCTGATATGACGACATGCTGTCTTGACGATATGTAGTACAAGTATTGTATCTTTCAAGCGTACATTTTGGGGGGCATATACATACAGCAGTGTCAATATATACCAGGTATATATGTATATCTGGTACGTATGTACGAGTACGAGTACGAGGCGTGACGCATACAGAAGGGGACGCACGAGGGGTCTATGTCCGCTGCTGTCTTCCTGTCGCGCGGTTTTGACCCGCGATGAGCGAGTCGAGCGCGCCATCGCCTACGGCCACAAGCGAACCACAGCTACAGCAGTCTCGCCTTCGACATCGATACATGTACCTACCTTGTACCTAGTATCACTACTTTATCGGCAGTGAGTGTAGACAATCTCGTGATCTTCGCAATACACCAACCGCTGTTAACAGTTGTCTGCATTACACCGCACATCTACAAGCAATATATAACCTCGCGAAGGGGTTGCTGTGTCATAATTGATGCATTTTGTGTACCGGGTCGTACGTAGTGGGCACAGATCGCCAAGTACCGAGCAAGTACCGATGTGCCACGGCGGTGACGTACACATGTTGGTGGTAATAGCACACAGAAGCCGGATATATAGGGCAGTTATCAAGTGACATATCACATATATATATATTTTAATCATCCCTTTCACCTCCAGCCTAGTACGTAGGAGGTGTTACCCTCGACGCCCTTCTGGACAAGCCGTGGTCACAGGTGTCTACCCTTCTCCCCCCGGTACGTGGTTCTTTTTTTTATCGCGCAAAGGGTTCGGCATTCCCACTGCTCGTCGATTTTCATCGAATTTTAGCTAAGTCACGCTCTCGCGCTTTCCGCTATATACAAGGTATGTGATATATATATATACCATTGTAAGTATATGCTATATCACGATATATGTATGATATATCACACGATACATGACATAATTATCATAAAACCTGCATATACCACATTTCATAGCGATATATCGAAAAATATCCGTGATATGGACATGACTAAGAAATATCATTTTTTACGACTTACCACGGACCTGGTAGTCATGTTTTTTTGAGGGGGATACATGAATATCATTTCCCCCCCCCGGGTTTTAGGTGATACCAGACTCCCAGCACTGACCACTGGCATAGGCTTAAGGTTCGGGTTCGGGTCGGAGGGTCTGCTTTAGGCGTCCAAAACAAAAAACCCTGAAATATATACTATCAAAGTCTGCAGAATTCGACGCAAGTCGACGAGGGAAGAAAGTGCTGAAATCTTCTCGCGATAAAAATGCAAGGCACGTACCGTA
>JBBMHQ010069086.1:0-27403 GCA_037834295.1 Postelsia palmaeformis
GGGAGAAGAGCCTACTTCGTGACCCCGGATCTGAGTTACGACTGGAGAGGGAGAGAGAGAAGAAGGGCGAAGATAATGAATGGAATGAGAAAAAAAAAACAAAAAAAAACGTAGCAGTACAGACAAGAGCCGAGGCGTGCTTACACCTACAACAAGACAACAAGACGAAAGCAAGCAGCCGTTGAAGGCAGCAGCACAGAGTGCGCTTGGCTCTATTGTGGGAAAGACGGTGAGGATTGTTGACATACAGCAGCAGCAGCAGCAGCGTACAACGGCATAACGTAAAGCTATATCGCTTACACGCGCGGCAGCAGTGCTGTTGACCACCTCGCCAGTTCGTTCATTGTACATCGTGATCACCGCGGGGAAAGAGGGCCCGGGTCGGCAACTGTTAGCGCGCACGGCTTCGAGGCGCGGTGAGGCGGCGCCCAGCAGCAAATAATGCGAAATCCGAATCCCGCCGCGTTTTCGGGGCTTTCACCCTCACTCTCCCGAAATATAGCGCTATTTGAATCAAACACCCTTATTCGAAGGATGGAACCACACACCGGCGCTCCTAGCTTCCGATACTTTATCTCAGATATTAAATGATGAGCACTGGTAGGCTGCTGCTGTGGCAAAGCAGCTCCGCAAGTCAATTGTCAAGTGTCTTCTTGCTTGCCGTCGTGCAATCGCCGTGATCCACATGAGTGCTATTAATACTTGAAACCATTACAGTGCGACGGGTGGTTTACAGCATTGTGCATCTGGGGCGTTACCGTCGCTCCTGGTTTCCTCACGCCCGCTGCGGGGGTATCGTGCCCGTGCTTCTACCTTTTTCCGGCAGACCTGCAGAGCAGGAGCAGCAGCAGCAGCAGGAGGAGCAGCAGCAGCAGCAGTAGTCGAGGTGAGACTCAAAATCACAATCGCAGTAAAGGAGCCTACCTTGAATTCGTGTCCCTGTTGTTCGTTCTTCCACCCGATTTTCACGGTGTGCTGCTCTGCGCTGGCTTTTTATCAGAAGCTACAGCAGCAGTGTAGTGTCGCTTTCGCCAGGAACTCGAGCAGTAGGATGTTTGCTTATACCTGGCTGGTATGTCGTCAAGTTGAGTGCACTGATGGATGGTGGGGTTCACAATGTGTTTGTTTGCTCTCTGTGTGGCCACGTGAAGCGCGTGATAGGGTTATGGTGCCAGCTACTGTAGTATGTGGCACCTGCAGGAGCTCCATGAAAAAGCGAATAACAAGGACCGATATCATGATATCACTGCTGTGACGAAAAACAAAGCACCCCCGCCACCACCACGGCCACCACCGCCGCCGCTGCGCCCAGGTTTTTGGTCCAGTCAGGCTTCGCAGTCGACTCTTCGCCCCATTTGATTCGGCTCTTTTTCTGCTGGCACTATACCTCCCCGGGGCCTGTTGCTTGTACCCTACAGCAGTGCTGATAACTGGTACAATACCCTGCCATTTGGTACTGGATGACACTGCTGCTGCTTCAAAAACAAAAAAGTGAATAATGGAAGTACAGCGGCAGGAGTACCACGCCTAGCCACAACGACTGCCACACCATGACCACCACTTCCACACGAACACCAGGCTTCACGTCGGAAACAGACTCCTCTTCCCCCGGTTTGGACTTCGCTTGGTGCGTGTAGACGAGTAGTCCAGGCGGTTGCCTGTTGATGGCTCCGAACTCAGCTGTACCGCGAAGGTTTGCCTCGACAGGAAAAATGAGGTACCTGGTAAATCACACGACCACACCACGACCAGCACAACCCACCGTCCGCGATCACGACCACCTCGACCACTACCACCACTACCACCACCACCACCAACGGCTTTTGCGTTCAGTGCCCTCTGCTGTCTCCCCCTCTTCCATCCTGCTTTGGCCGCCGCTGGGTGCGTGTGGTTTGTTGACTGTTCAGCTGCTATTCTACCTGCCTTACAGATTATCTTCAAAACGCCGGCACGCGGACCTTTGACTTTGGTTTGCTATACCGTTGTTCTGAGACCAGTGGCGGCGTACGGCGTCCGCAAAAAAAAAATTAGAGGGGGTCTTTAACTTAGTAGACGCTGTCAAAAGCTAGAAAGCTCGCTTTCGCGTACTAGCATGCTGTATACCAGTGTAACATACCATTCACCACTTTGTTTAGAGCAGTTTGAGTACAATCTCTACTACATCCATCATCGCATCATGTTGTGGTTACCCTATACCGCGATCGGTACGCTTTTCATTCAGAAATACACCAGGTCGTAATTTTCACTGGCACTATTTTCTTTACTGTAGGTCA
Source organism: Postelsia palmaeformis (assembly GCA_037834295.1). Lineage (NCBI taxonomy): Eukaryota > Phaeophyceae > Laminariales > Laminariaceae > Postelsia > Postelsia palmaeformis. Next base: position 2,274 of record JBBMHQ010069086.1, read on the forward strand.
ACGCACCCGCCCGTATGGGGAAGACGCAGCACAATGAGTTCAGTCTTCGCAAACGAGCTTATGTGTCAGGGTAAGGATGATCTTCAGCCATCGACTCCAAAAACAGTCGAGCGCAGCAATACATCAAATGGCGCCCGAACAGCAGTTCGGGTTTGCTTGAGTTTTGTGACAAGGGCTGCGCGCAGCAGATACAACAGTGGGTGTGCGGCTGGAAAACTGCTGTGCTTCTGCCTACTTTAGTTCGCTGTTTTAACTCGGCGTGCGTTCCATCATGCTGGCTGCGTGTGGCTGAGCGCCTGTTCTGCTGGCTGTCGGTGTGTGATGTGTCGGGCGCCTCCTTCCCCCCCGCCCCGCTCCCCCGACTTGCGATGGCATTGTGCCAAAAGTACCGAAATACGGGAGCACGGCGGCGAGGACCCAATGCATTTGAGAAAAAGTAACTCTTTGTTTCGGCCGTCTAACGTTCACCCCCCAGTCGCTCACCACAATCGGCGTCCCCAATATTTGGCCTTGGGTTTAACGACTTGCTTGACTTCGTAGGGCGTGGCACGGGTGGCAAGAGTTTCAGTGGAATGGCGGCTTCGGTTCGTATGAGTTAGTTATGTGCACGTGTTTTCTAAACCTGGAGTTTTTCATCGCTAACGATAAAGCTAGGATGATGTTGAACTCGTACATGATTTCTCTGCCACCATCCTCCATTTAGCGAAACATTGAATTTCAATCCGGCTCTGGAACTCATTGGCACCCGCTCTACGTACAATGCGCAATTACGACATTTTGGTCGGGTAATAGGTACGAGCAGGTATGCCGCTGGAACCTGTTGTTTGCGTTGTCTTGTTTTCCTGCATACCGCGTTAGTAGAGTAGGGCATTGTGTTCCCTGTCTCGTATGTCGTGTTGCAGCGATGCTTGAGGTTGCTGGACATCTGGCTTGACATAAAAAATATGTGTGTGCTTCGTGATAGTGCTGGCTCTTTTGTTACATTTTTTAGTCCCTGGCACCGCCCACAAATATGGCCGCTATCGTGCACGCCACTGCTTATCAGGAGAAAAACGTGTGCATGATGTTCGCCGCCACACGGAGACGGCATCCCGCGTCTTTTTCTGTGTATTCAGTTGAAGGCAGCTTCGATGCTGTGAAAACAAAACGCATTGTTGTCGATAAATTAATTCAGCTCAGCTAAAATAGCTTTATGTTGATAGAGGCAACCTTCCGGCCGTATAAACGGTGGAAGCCATGATGATACCGACAACACAAACAGCCCGCAAATCGTCAAATCGTCAGTGCTGTGCGCTTTTCACTCATGTCGCCGTCGAAACGATACAGGTGAAATTCATGTCTCCTCACTTCTTTTGGGGGCGGCTATTGTTTCCGAAACCAGCCTTGGCAACTTCTGCTGTCAAGCTCGCGCTTCTTCTTTTTATATGGACCAATGTGTTTTTTTTGTGTGTGTCCTGCAGAACACGAACATGGGTGAGGTTTTCCAGCAAAAACGAAACCTAGACTACTTTCTGAGCTTTGAGGCCGATTCCTATGCGGTTGGCTTTTTTAGCTCCACATTTCTACTCGAAACAGTCGCCTTATGCGGAAAAATCAAATCTATTTTGGGTGCAGAGACTGAACCAAACGCCGAGACCAGCGGCTGTTGTGGTGGTTTGGTGCCGCGAAGAGACGTGCTGGGTGCGCTGCACTGCGCGTAAGACCCAAGTGTCCAAACCAAGGCTGACTGTCTCAGGTCTGGAGGCGAAGAGACGTGCCGAGTACGCTAGAGTCAACCCGTCTTGGTATTTCATGTGTGACAATACGGCTGACAGCTGCCGCGGCTGCTGCTGCTGTACAGCAGAAGTCTAGGAGTACGTATCCACGGAATGGTGCGCGCCAAGTACGCTGCTCTTGGTCTCTAGGCTCGAGCCCGCGCCAGTCGACGATGGTCTGAGAACGGAGAGACCCACCGGCCATGCGTCAGGCGCGAAGCAACGTTGATATAGAGCTGTCACCATACAACTCACCTATCGTTCTGCTGCTGTTTACTGTCGTGGATAGCATGTTGAATATAGAGAGCATGCCATATCTTCATTTGAAAATCTTCTGACCCAAGTCGTCATAAGTGGCCCAAGTTCCAACGACATAAGTCGTCGGATTCTCAATTCGAAAACGTTCCGGTCGGAATTCGCATATCTGAACTGCATAAGCAACGGCATTCGTTTTCGAGATCGAACAATACAAGTCTGAAGCTCGAAATCGGACCGCATAGCAAACAGTCTGGGGGGGAAAGACTAGAACACGTTGAGCTTGAATTTTTTATTTGGCTACCTGACACAACAATGCGCAAGCATGAGCTCGAACGTAGCATTGTTACATGTTTCAATCGCGCTGAAGTGAGACTATAGAAGCTTGACCCTGAGACGTTCAAACCGTTGTTGTCATCCAAACATCGTTCGGCTTGATGTCGCTAGTTCGTCGTACGATCATTTCACACTCGATATTTGTACCACTGTAGAGGGTTTAGCGGCAGAAGGAGCTCGTGTAGCTTCGTGTTAGGAGAGTGGCACTAGCCCATCATTGCTGACGGATATATTTGCAAGTACACACGTATAAAGTACTATGAGGTGAGGGGCGATATTACCTCCTGATCGAGAGGCCTACCAATTTTGATATCGGCGGTATTAAATAAACGGGTGGCTTTGTGTCGCTCTAAATCGCGAGGCAAACAGACGATCCACGGCGTGATTGAGATAGAGAGTCATCCAATCTCGCGGATACTAAACGATCGACAAAGTTGCGTGCTGCCGTGACCGCTATCTTGTACAAGCGTCTTCCATGTGTTACTTGACTGCTAGCGGTTATCGGGGCTACCGACTAGAGGTATATTCGAGTACGTGCGCAGGCAACCCTTGGAAGACTGGTTGTAGTGGTAGAAGTGCGGGGACTGTTCCTTACCTTACAAATAAACGCTTCGGCACGAGAATGGCTGCCTGTGTGACGCCTGCATCGAAAAACCTATGTTCCGGGCGTTACTGAGGCGAGTCTCGTATCTGCCACCCTTTCTGAAGCCGGCAGTAATTGCACACTTTTTGTAGCCCTGTGCTCACCTCTACTCAGACAATGAGAACCCCTTTCGAACCGTGCGCCGGAGGGCACCCACCTTCTCTGGTGCCCGTCGGATGTCTCGAGGACACGGTTCCATCTGTTCGGCGCCCACCCTGAGAGGACCCTCCTACCCCCCCTTTCAATGCAGTGATCTCCTCAAGTATTGGTGTTTAGTTCGTCATTTCGGATCCTGATCTCTGTCGACAACCTGGTATTTTGAACCGGTCGAGCAGCCCCTACGTTATATATTCTGAGTTTGCCTTGCCCCCCTGATCGCGAACGAGAGAAGACTAAACTAGTCGTCCGTTTCGACCAACGCCTCCCCCGATCCCACTGCCTTCGCCAGAGGCTGCGTTGAGAACGCACTCGCCCGCACTGGCTGCGCCAGTGTATATATTTCTTGAAAAAACGGGCTCAACGTGAAATGCTCTTATATCGTACAACGAAGGCAGACGAACTCCAAAGGTTACACGTAGTTTTCGTTGTTTTAAGCACTAGCCTTGGATACCACATGTTCACTTGTTGTTTTTCCGAAGCTGTGGTCGGAGACCGCCTGGTTGACCAGCCGCCGATCATAGTGACTGCTGTGAGGGGACCCAAGGCACTGGCGGGTATGGTGATGGTGTGTTTGTGTTCGTCCACGTCCGACCAAAGCGTGACCGCTCTGGAACTTACTCCATCGCTTAATTGACAGTAAAAATGCTGCGGTGCGTTTTTTCCGGCGGTTTTTGTCTCTTCACCTCCTGGCGGTATATCATGCGGGGGTGTGCTTCGTGTTGTTCTGTCCCCGGATTATCGACAAATATAATTACCTACCAACAAACATTGTTTATGCTTTTTTTCGCGTGTCGGTCTCGGCCACGGCTCATGGTCAAAAATCAAATAGTGTTTGCAGGAATCCTGCCTCATTTTGGTTTGAGTGCGCGTATATGTGGAAGCGAACAAAGGACAATGAGTCGCGCTCATATCGCCAGTACCAGTTTTAAGACGATATTATGTTTTCGTACGACATGCCGAGGCAAAGATAGTAGTTAGCTGAGTGTTAGCTACTGGTATGAGGACCTCCTACATACCGGTTTTCCCCATCACTATTAATATTGACCGCATGTGTGTTTGCATCCGCTCGACTTCTGCTTCCAAACCGCCCGAGAGGCGATTGACGCTCGGCCGCACCGAGCACCTGACACACAACGTGCACTGCCAAGTCGTTCTTCCGGTCGTTTTATTGCCTTGCTGTTGGTTCTACAAACATCGGTTGTGCTCGCAGTAACTCAAACCTCCCAACCTCTGCACCCTCGCTCTCTGCCGTACCTACCCTAGGAATTTTACTGTCTCAAGTTTTGCCGACAATGACGAGGTGCTCACGTGACTCCTGCACAAGACGCGCACTGTTCAACGTCGAGGGTAATAAAACGGCGCTGTACTGCAAGGAACATGCTGAGGATGGTATGCTGAACGTTTTCCTCAAGCGCTGTGCTAGGGATCACTGCACAAGCATACCGACGTTCAACGTCACAGGCAGCAAAACAGGTGCATACTGCAGCAGTCACGCTGACGAGGGCATGGTTAACGTGTACCACAAGATTTGCGCACACGACTCCTGCACCGCCAGAGCGACTTTCAATTTCGTAGGAAGCAAGTCAACGGCATACTGCAAGACACACGCTCAGGAAGGCATGGTGAATGTCCACCAAAAGCGTTGCGCATATGATGCCTGCACAAAGTTACCGACCTTCAATGTCGCAGGCAGCACGACTGGAACTTTCTGCAAGAAACATGCTTCTGAGGCCATGGTGGACGTTCTTAGCAGGCGCTGCCTTCATTACTCCTGCATGAAGCGCCCGAACTTCAATACCGAGGGCTGTAAGACGGCAGCGTACTGCAAGCAACATGCTGTTTTCGGTATGGTGAACGTCGTCAGCAAGCGCTGCTCGCATGAATCATGCGTAAGGAGAGCGTCGTTTAATTTTGACGGGCAGAGGGGGGGCGCGTATTGCCGGCAACATGCTGATCCCGGCATGGTGAACGTCGCACATTTGGTATGCTCACACACGTCCTGCCGGAAGATCCCTCGGTACAAGATCGTGGGTAGCAAGACGCCGACTTACTGCAAGCAACACGCTCGAGATGGCATGGTGGCTGTCCGCAGCTGGCGTCGCGCACGTGACGACATGGTGAACGTCCGGACCAGGCGTTGCGCACGTGAATCTTGTACGAGATTTTCGGCTTTCAATGTCGAGGGAAGCAAGCAAGCTTTGTATTGCAAGCAACATGCTGTGGATGGCATGGTAAACGTCCGTGCCAAACCGTGTGCACGCGACTCCTGCACTAGAAAACCGAGCTTCAATGTGAAAGGCAGCAGGAAGGCGACCCACTGCAAGGAGCATGCTGCGGACGGCATGGTCAACATCCTCGCCAGTCGCTGTTCGCATGACCGCTGCAGCGCGGAGTCGCGGTGGGGTCGACTGACGGAGGGTGTGGCCACTGTATGTGCCGCACACAAGAGAGATATATTGGTGGGTCCGATTGTCTCGTTCAAAGCAAGATGTAAAACGGTGGGCTGTGCTGAATTTTCACGGTGGGGGTTAGGCGGGCGGCAACCTTCTCACTGTTCTTTGCACGGTCCCCTGGAAGACGGGCTTCTTCGTACTGTGGGAGGCGAGATCGTCGGATGCGTTTCTCGGAAACCTTTACACGCTGAAGAAGTGAGCCCAACGGTTCGCGTATGAGCCAAGTTTCTTTTTCTTCTTGGTTCGACATGCGGACCAACCCATTTGGCGAGCAGTTCAATTTTTAGGCGGATCTTACTGAACTTGTGGGATCGCTGGGGGGGGGGAGTATGTTCACGGTATGTATTGCTTTAGTGGTTGGCTGATATACTGGAAATGCCGTAGTTGCACGTTCTTAACGAGGTCTTCCTGTTCGAGTGGTTCTGTTTCCCTTCTGTGAAAGACGGTTGAAAGAGGCGGCGACTCAGCGGACGGGTTCAAGAGGTGCGATCGTTGCTCGAACACCAGCTCAGTAACTAGTTTGTGTTCGGAGGTTCAATATCGTCCGTGGAAGGCGGAACGACCTCTCGCGTTATCGATCAAGGGTGTTACAACTTATGTCGTTCAACCCTACGTTGTGTCTGTGGCGCAGATCTTTTTCTGCATGTTGCAAACCGTTTTTTTGTTTTTTTTTCGTGAACGCACTCCATGACGCACTTGGTCCTGTGCCGTATGTCGTGAGTTCGAAAAAATATGAGTACAATGGTTGCCATCGCGATCCGTGTGTGCCCGAAATTCAGCAACCTCCAGTGTGGCGTCTATTATCTTTTTCATCAACTGTTTGTTTGCGATATACATATTTCGAGTCCTTGTCCCATGCGGAAGTACATCGGGTACAGCGACTGATGTTCGCATTCTGTAAACAGTTCCGATGTACTGCGAACAGATGAGAACTCACCGGCGCTCTTCTCATAAACGAAAGCAGGACCCCATATGATCAGCTCGACTTTAGTCTGGGTTTCCGCGCTATTCGACAGGTTGCAGTTTGGATAAGGCTGATATTCTTTTTGGAGTCACCAGAATACATGGTTCTGGTGTGTTTCGATCGGTTTACGTTTTTTTGGCATGACGTAGACCCAGGTAACGATACCGCAGAAATAGTTGACTGCCTCTACTAAATCCCAAAATGTACATACGTGGTTGTCCGGTCATCAAACAACAATGGTGACATATAACTTGGTCCAGGTTTGCTGCGTCGAGGCGAGGGCAGAGGGGTGTTCTGATTTTTACACAACTTGCAGTAATGGTTCGAAGGGGTGTTTTTTTTAAATGTTACGTCCGACAAAACTGACGCATACAACAAACGTGACTCGTTGTAGAGTGCAATGAGTAGATATTTGCCGTTGACACAGTCTTTCGTTTTACCCAGTACAGAGGCATCCGACAGTAGGCGTGCACCAGACGTTCCTGAGCCCCTCGCATGTGGAGCTCAATTTCTCATCCGTTACAATACTTAAAAGAAATTCGTTCGTGCCACCCGACCGACACTTGTATGGGCTAGTCCTGAAACGAACACTCAGCTATACGGGTATCTTTTTTAATTCTAAAAGGAAGCTCCCCACGTCAGGAGCTCATCTGGTCAGAAACCTTTGCCCCAAAAGGTGCAACCCCTATCGTGAGGTGAGTCCACAGCTCATATGCTTGTATACCGGGCTCCTCAAAGGTGAGTGTCCAAAAGTTTTAGGGAGTAAAGCCGCGTTCTACGATATAAGTGGCCAATTTCGGCTAAAATGCTGTCTGCATCACCGGATTCCTCAACCCAAAATCGTCGGGGTGGCAATTTTGTTTCGAAAATGGGCATTTTTACATAGATGGGCCGTGGAATTGCTCGTTGGGATGCGATTTGAGTGTTGCACTAGTCAGGTTTCGAGTGAGGTGTTGAGCTCCTCAAGTGAAGACCCTCGGAAAGTTAAGGCTGAACCTCTACCGTAGAACGCCTCTCACTGTGTTGACGAAGTATCTGCACTGGGCTCGACGTGTGTCAGATACTGATCGAAGACGGATCTCGAAGGAAAGATCGAATCTGGGAGGAGCCAGTCCGAGCTGCACTGGTATGGGCAACGTAGAAGACGGTGGTGTCTCGATATATACCAATATCGCTCTCGATGCAAACCTACCTGTTGCCCAATGTACTGATCATCAATCAAGATCTCGGCGCGTAAGAGCACAGTGGGTCTGGGGTGGAGAGCGAACAGGCGTGTTGTTGTACCTATTATGACACCTTCTGCTTCTCACGGAAACTGTTTTTAAAACCATTGAATATTCAGAGGAGCAGTTGATGTTGAAAAAGCCACAGGGTTTTCCTCACTAGGTTCGCCCAAGAGCGTTGCACGGCTTCTCCTGTACAGTTTACACATAATTTTTTTTGTATCTTTCGAACTGCATTATCATCATCGTTTCCTGGGTCGTGGGAGCGGGAGGTTCCTCACCTCGGCCAGATACCTGTATCGCAGCTGCCAGCAATATCATGAGTATGCCGACCACCCTACTTGGCGTCTCTCTCCCTATTATGACATCGGCCGGATCCCGACCTAGTACGGCCTACAGTTGTCTGGTATGTTAAAGCCTCCAAATGGTACGGTTCTACTCGACTCTTCCAATACCGGGGTGATGTTATACAACTGTTTATCGTACTCTTAGGTAGGTCCTACCCCACACTGTTCCTTCCCGGCTGTCTCTCAATTGCCACTTTTGCCCTCGCCCACTTACGTGACACCCTTCGAGGAATCTCGAATGGTATTACGCATGTACGCTTGGTACACGTCGGATCTTCACCTTCCCTCTCTGTGGATAACTCGTTCCGCTTTGTCCTCTCCCGCCGGGAGCATTGTCGCGGCTCCTATACGCAACGAGTGCAGGGCTAATTCATCGGGATCCCGGCCTAACTTCGCTGCCAACCCCCTGATTCATCGAAAGTCACTGCCATATCGAACCACTCTTGCGGCCTTGTAACATCGATACGAGGAAAAGGGGGGGCATAGTCGGGAAAATCAATAAAAAAACACTAATTCTAACATAAGGGCAACGGCCCGACCGTCTGCCCTAAAGGACGACCTTGCCCCACGAACCTCACTTCGAGTCCGCACGCGCACACTGCCAACCTGTTCATGATCCTCCTTGTGACCCTTCAACCATACCTTTACCGTGTCCAGCTGTGGCCCTCGCATGTTTCCGATGTGTTTGCCTCAGCAAAAAACCCAGGGGTCTACACTATTTGGGTCTTGGCGTGGCATGGCAATGGAAATACCCGTGGCATACCATGGCATCCTCACGGCATCGCATTGTGTTGCAAAGCATTTCATTATACGTTGAGGGAGGGGGCGTGGTTTGCCACGGGTGCTACCATGGCAATCCCCGCGGCAACCGCCACGGCACTCCATGGTTACCCCGCGGAATGTCATGGCAGCCCCCACAGTAACCCGGCACACCGATGTTCATGAATCCCAGGTTGGGGTAGGGGTTGGGTTATAGTTGGGGTTGGTGTTGGGGCTAGGTTTAGGGTGAGGGTTACGGTGAGAGTTTCATGGTATGCCGTGGAGGTCCGTGGAGGGTCCGGTGCCTTGGTTTGCCGCAGGTGGGGCCACGGCATGCCACAGTATTTCTTGGAAAATGACAATAATGTACATGCCTCAAAAAACCACACGTTAACCCGGGTGGGGGAGTGCACAGTGTACACCACTCCCGAAACAGCGACAAACATGTTGTCCGATCGCATCCCCAAGAAGTAGCCCAGACACAGGTATAGCCACAGCACTTTCACCTTCGGGTTCCACGTGGGAATGGGTGTTTTTCACGCGAGAAGAATACCGAACGGTGCTGGTAAGCGGAAGTGGCGTGGCGTTCCTGCGGTCACGTGGGCTTGTGCAATACCCTTGAGCGCATACTGGACGTGATCGTCAGCTCCACTATTTCCTTCCCTTAACCATTGGAAATACTGCACCGCCGCAGAAATCGAATTCACCAGTTCACCTTCCGACGCGCAACACCACGATTCAAATTGGATCAACGCCCAGTTCTTGAGAAATTCCCTGAATCACTCGACGCCGAGAACTCCTGACGACTCATCAACCTACGATACGTACGCCTGGTTGAGCTCTCAACTAAGCCCTCGACGTACTAGAGGCTAATATGTCGGTACAGAGGCCCGCCCCCGCCTTCCCCAGGCACTGCCCCGAATAGCGCCGGTGATTAAAGCGTGTCGCGGCTTTCCAACCGTCACGTAGGCCCGCGCCAAGAAAACCCTTTCCGAGCGCGGAAGTAGCTGCTGCAGAAATCCTTTGCGTCCGAACCGGCAGCCGTGTGCTCCCTTAACGCGTAACTGTGGCCAATCATCTTGTATATTGTGTATAATCGGCGAAGTAGAGACAGGAGGCAGAAAGGAAGGCACAAAGTATTGGCTTGGTTCGACCAACTAGCGACTACCTCACGTGTGCCCGTGCTCGTCACAGGACCTCATGCTTGCTAGTACCCGGCGTGGGAATGCTGACCTACGCTCGATGCCTTGATTGAGAGGACTGCGTGCGAGCCCTTCCCTTCCAAACTAAAATTGTTCCATCTCAGTTTCCCGATACAAACATGCCGCTTTATCTCTACCTATATACCTTGATATGTCTCTTCCTTCGTTTGCGGAGGCCGTTGCTTCGTCTACGGATACAACCATCCACTGTGGAATTGAGGACGCTACGCCTGTATGTATGGACGGTGCTGCTCCTACGTATCTGGCGTGCCGTTGCAGTGCCTCGAGCAAAGCGGCTGTACTACCGCGTAGAGGGTACCCTGGTCCACGTGAGGCATCTTAGTTTACTCCACTACAAGGAACATGCCGTCCAACTTCTACAAGAAACCCCCGACATACAACGGCATCTACCTCCCCACGGTACAGCAGAGTTGTACCAGACAACACACGGAGCACTCAACACGCAGCACAAACCGACCCCGGCGAGTGATTTTCAAAGTTTGAGTTTAGAGGAGGAGTTCTTTCCGTCTGGCTTCTTCCCGAAACGCTCTTCGATGCGTGTGTTGCCGAAACGACCTGAGATACGTGAATGGTTCCGTAAAGAAACACAAACGTCGGTTGCGTCTCAGCTGAGTGTAGCGCCGATTTGCTCTGTTCTCGTCCTGTTCTTGTCTTCTCCAGCAGTTCGTCGGCTATCTCCTGCCTTGATAATGGACCTCTGCGTTTCATATGCCTGCAACGAAACGTTGCATATTGATATCGAAGGCTGCGTTGCGGGGGGTTACTGCAAGCGACGCGCTGAGGGGTGTAGAATGAACGGTTTGCCCAGACGCTGTTGAGGCCGAACGTTTCAGAACTAGCCCAAGACAGTAAGGGCGTACTTCAAGCAACATACTGAATAGGTTATGTTACCCATTCCTATTTTGAGTTGCCCCCAATTCTCCTACGGAGACAGTTTATTTTTCAACGTCTAGTGAGGTACGACCGGGATTCGATAGTACTTTGAACGCTTACAACAGGCTTTACTCACGTAAACTCAGCGTGAACTGTCAGAACTTCAAGACCGTGGGCAGCAAGGTCCCGGCGTACTGTCAGATAGACTGAGGGGGCCAGGGTGGATGGGCGCAGTAGGCGGTTTTTGCACGAATCTCGGTCTAACCATGAAGGTTTCAATTCCCAAGGACGCTTGGCGTTACTGCGGAGTCCATCCCGAAGACGGTGTAGTGAGCTTTCACGTCAACGGTGGCGCGCATTGAAGCTGCACGATAATCCTAGTTGAGATTTATAAATTGGCGAGTGGGCACTACACTGCAAAAGGTATCTTATTTTGAAGATGGCATGGCCAGCCTTGACGACAACTGCCGCACACGTGACACGTTGCATGAAGGTAGCCTACGGCTACATGCCCCCCGACGGGGCACACACTTTTTGCGTCAACAATCAAAAATATGTCGTTGGTGTCCATTCAAACAGACTTCAACTTCTGTGCAATAGTGGTTTGTAGGTACCAAATGCGCCGGGGGATAGGTGGGAATAGGCCTGCCCACTACGCTGACGCAGTGTTCTTGAGGACCCACCGGTCACATCGTGTAGTCGATTATGACTAGCAAACGGATTAACGTCGGATTCCAAGTACAGTGCCTGCCAGGGAGCCTGATATTTTGGCTGGGTTTGGGGAAATCTTGTTTTTTGATGAAAATGACCTAATTCATTCGAGTTTTTTCTAGAAGGTGCCCAATTCGTGTTCAGTTATGTCTACCATGTTAGGACCTTCGCCACAACACGAGGCATGACTCCTACCGGATATCTATGATTTAGATTGCCCTTACGGCCTCTTGTGGAGAGTTTCCTAGTTTGTCAACCCGGGTAGGCGACCAACCCCCGTTTGTGCCTTTTCGCGCCCCAGACAATAGCTTCAGTACTACTGTGTTTGTGCGTCGTTAGGTTTGCCTTCACTTTGGTCTTCGTTCCCTTCTCCAGCCTTCGTTTTCGCTTTTGTCTCCTCATTTCTTTTGTCTTTCTTCCATTTTCGTTTTGCCTGTTTTCTCCTGTCGCCTTCTTTGAGCTTTTTTTTGTCTTTCGATCTTTTTGTTTGTGGTTCACCCGTTCGTAGTGATTGGGTCATATTAAGAGGTGTGAGGGAATCTGTAGCCTAATTCATTTTTCTTCGAAAAGCAGCATCTTCGACCACCTTTTCCCTGGTCTTTTAAGACGAACTTTGTGATTATCCTTCGACCATCTTGTGGTCTGCATATACCACTATTCAGGGTGAGCCAACATAATGTGATAGTGGGTTACTTATGGGCTAAAAAATTACCTAAAGATAGTATATCCTACAGTTTTGGGGGCTGAGGAATACGAGGATAACCCAAAGAACCGATCAACCCAGGGGATATCTCGATAGAGAGTACCAGGTATCATTTTTTCAGGAATGTTCTCGAGGGCCGATAGCCCGTCAGACGAGAGCGCTGTTCCTTGACGCGGAAAGGACTAAAGATGAGAAGTTCCTATATCAGCAGGAGATAGATCGGTAGCCATCTCAAACTTGTTTAGGAGTACATTAGATGAGAGGAGTTTGGAAGAGCTTGTGGCGTGGGGTGGGACGAGTATATCTGAGCGTTAAGCCCCACATCCTGCCTCAACTTCTCTACCAGAGCGCCTCCTCAGCTCTCGCTTGATGAACAAAAGCGAAACACTGCTTTTCAGCGCCGAGATACAACTGCGTCCCTTACATTTAACCTTACCCTTACTCTTACCTGGGCCACATCTTTACCAAGAGTATACGGGATAAATTGTTTTCGGTAAAGTTAGGGCCAGGAATTCTTTCGTTTATCTCACAGGAGGCCTAATCGCGGAATTACTGTGGAAAAGTTGTATAATACGAGTTCACGTATGATACGGGGCGCTCATTGCACTTGCAATATGAACAACTTTTTCCTTTTACAAAAACACTGAATATGGACTAGGTAGTGACGATTTGAAAATGGCGGACAGTTTGGATTTATTCCAGTCAAATTGAGTTGTTTTCACGGACAAGACCGATTTGCCCTTGAATAAAAACATATTTTTGGTTCGCTGATAGGGACTGTAGGACAAAAACACGTCCTCTTCTCGCGTAAAAACTCATTGATATCTGCTATTTTTTGGGGGGTATTGGAGCTACTGCTGATTGTGTTTACATTCATGGGGGCTACTGACTCTCGGCCCCAGACGACAACCTATTTGCTCTTTACTGTTACCGGGCTTAATCATCTCGCCGGCAGATGCTTTTCATCATGCTGCCGGTTTACCTTGCATACCCTTGTATTAGCCAGGGTTGCCTGAACTCTCGTGCTAGGAAATAACAGGGGTATTCCTGCCAAGCGGTACTATTCCGCACGTTTGTCTCTTCGTCCTGCAGAGTAACCTTAGATGATAGTTGAAATATGCGTGGCGACTGCGCCTGGTGGCCGCACCACCATGGGCATTACTCTTACTTGCATGAGTAATGAAATCTATTTGGCACGAAGCGCCGAAAACCATCGGGGAGCGAAGCGACCGGACAAAATGTCGCGATGTCCACTGGTTTATGAGAGTGTCTGCCCGCAACAGTCGTGGTTGTAGATTTCCAATTGCGAGAGCGGTAAGTAACCAATTTCCACAACCCCGGTATCTGCGAAAACGGGTGCTCTTCAACTAACGCGTGGGGCCTGTCCCGTTGCAAAAAGTCCAAGCATTCGTGCGCACTTGCCGTGGTACTGGTGCGTTTTGAGTGCAGCAATATTTTGTTTTGTTCCCGTCATGTGTGTGTCAGGCAGCCTCCAAAATACTGCTCTTGTACTTGCTTACAAGGAAGCTACGGAGGTCACTTGTGCATGCGGACAACACAGATGCTATGCCTGTTCTCCCCTTTTATCGTTCCGATTTTATTTTGGAATGTGTTTTTTGTCGATGTATGATATTGTGACAACATGAAGGGCACACTCACTGCGAGTGAACAACTATTCCGACTGAGCGAAATGAAGAATAAAAACGAGTACAACCGGGTGATTGTCTTTAAATGCTTGAAAATCAAACATTAATGCCAATCACGCCTTATCTTGTAAGGGACACATATTCACAAAATCCAGTAATTAAGCGGGACGTGATGCGGTATCGAAAGAAATAGGCGAGGTGGGGGGACAGAAAAGAAGGAACAAATTTCTGGCTTGAATAGACAAACCATCGACTACCTCACGTCCGCCCGTTGTGCTCGTCACAATATCTCGTGCTTGCTCGCGCCCGGCGTGGGGATGTTAGCCTACGCTCGATGGCTTGCTTGAAAGGTCTGCGTGCGAGGCCCTCCCTTCTAAATCAAGCGTGCTCTATGCCAGTTCCCGATGCAGACATTCCATATTTTCTCTGTCAATAGACCCTGCTTTGTCTACTGCTTTGTTTGCGGAGGCCGTTAGTTCGTCGACGGACGAAACTTCCCTTTTACGTTGAAACAACGTATGTAGTTTGCCCCTCGACAGTAGCAGCCGTGAATCAATTCTGATTGAATCGCGCAGAAGCTTTCTGCGTTGAACACTGCCCTCACATCCCTCCGACCAACACAACAAAAATAAAGCTCTCCACATAAATCACAAGCGCACCCCCCTCTTCTTGGACGATATGCACCGACCGGAAGTGTCGGGTGATGTTTGCATGGAGAGTGTATTTGCAGTTTTTGCGAAACAATCAAGGCGCGTGGAAGCATCTATTAAAAAAAAATGCAACACAAGGAAGAACTACAGCATTATCATATCGTTCTCAACAGAGTTCTATTATCGGCATAAAACTATGATGCTTTATCGGAACATATTCGGGTATGGGATAAATGCACACGGCGCACGCGTCGTACATTGTATATTTCGATACGAACAGTAGTATCCAAATCACTCGCACTTGACACAACCCACTATTGCTTGATCGACAGAATCGACAAATCGCCTTATTCTTTGTCGGTTATTGTAAGTCGCGGTCATGCTCGTTTTGGGCACAGCAGTGATTATGCCCTCCCACTGTGTGCTCAAAAACACTGATTGTGGTGTTGGACAACAGTTAGTTGTCGGTATGCCCCCACGGTTGTATATTGCTGTTACTAGCAAACGTGCGATATCCGCGGTAGTACCGACGACTGCACAGCTATACTCTGGTGTGCCCTAGTCTCGAGCAGGTTCATTTTCTGCAAACTCTATATATTTTTGAACTAAAGGACGTATGTGGCTTATTCTGCCCCGCGTGGCGCTTGAAGAGCCTCTACTATCCACGGGAGCGCGCAGTTTGTCCTGATGGTTCGCTACGTTTCTCGAACGGGCCTTCTTAATTCCCTGATGCTGCCCAAGTCATCACCCGTGGGGCGTGGAATGTGCGTAGCACGTGTCATTTAAGCCCAAGCGCAGTAAAAGCATTACCGGAGCTGTAAAGCGCCTTGCTTGAGCACCCCACACTAAAAAAACAGCTGAATGACGTCTGTTTTATATGTCAACATTACGCCTTTATGTGGCCGGCCTTGCTATTCAAAATCTAGGCAACCTCAGTACTTTCACGCTTCTCTATCCGCGACGACATCATACACTTCAATTATGGATTAGGAACGTGCACACCGCTTTGTAGGTACGGCGAAAGTAGTCAATGTGGTGCTGAATATTGGAGGGTGGTCGGTTGGTTTTACTAAGGTGGCAGCCAACCCGAACAACTCGAAAGCGAAACATCCCAGTTCAAGGGGTATTCATGAAACTCCAGGATCGCGTAGAAGCGTTGAAACGTATCGCCACAAAATTGCCTTCACGTCTCCCGCACGATTGGCATCCAATATCACCCGCGACTTTTTCATTCTGCAACAGAAATCGGATTTGCCTCCAACATCACCGTAAGACGTTGCGGTAATCCAATTCAGATACTTCGCGTAGGGACGACGACGATCATTTCTCATTGCCAAGGACGAGCTTTGAATGCGATAGATAAAAACATAAATATTGTGCTTCCATTTCCGGAAGAAAACTTCGATTAAGCCTAAGGTAACATATATATATATAGAGACAGCGCGGTGCCGTATCCAGCACTCAATCAAACTGTACCTGAATGGCCCATTAATATAGCTGATTCCCCCCCCCCTGAACGTTAATCTCCGTCCCTGAATTATAGGGGTGGAAGAGTCTATGGTTATGCTTGTACAACGACGAACATCCATTTTATCGCCCCTCCCTCGACGACGAAAGTATTAATGTTGTGGTCATTAACAGTATTAAGATCGTGGTCATTAACAGTCGGCCATAGAACATACCTGCAAAACGAGCAAGTATATAGACACTCTTCTGCATCAGTTGTACCGCAAGCTGATACATTGGAAAACCAGTCGCACAATACACCCTTGCCTGAATATCATTTCAACAAGCAATCAAAATCAGTCAGTCAGTCAGTCAGTAAGGCTGGGCGCACAGCGTCCCTCACTTCTTCCTTCGGAAAATATATACGAGATTAACCCAACAAAGGAACCGCTGATGCTGATGTCGGTCGGAAAAATAACTTATAATGCTCATGACAGTAAATCATCCTGACAGAGGCGGCAAGGAACAATGACAGAAACAACAGTGACGACGTTAGATGGTGTGCGAAGCAGCGCCAACTTTCTGGGGGGTGGGGTACCCGATAAAATTGGTTTCCCCTTTACGGCTGTAAATTGACCTGTCAACACGGCACTAGACAAACTCAAATGAACCCACGTCTCACACACGACGTCAACTTCACTTTTCGCAGCTCACACTCGGTACGTGTAAATGGAGCGGTACTAGTCCCACTCATTTTCCGTGTATACATGGTCTTGACTCCTGCCCTTGTGGCTTCTCCCTAGAATTCCTCTGTACGTTCTTCATCAGAGCGCATCTCTTAACGTTGGACCTTTAGGAATGATATGCGCCGTGGGTTTGGTGGCTACTCTTTCTGAAAGGTCACATGATATGGGTGACTTCGAGGCGCACACTCACACAACCGATGGAATTTGTCCGCGGGGATATGAGGGGTTCATAATATCTTGACACTGAGCGTGCTGGTGGACAGAGTATGCTACAGATCAGCCGCTGGAGCCGCGTCAACACTGAATACGCGACCCATGTTCCGGTTGCTACTGTACAACGTTGTGCCAAAATTTTAAGGCAATGAGGAATAACGTCAGCGTGGACCCCATAAAACAGAAGGGAATCCTTAGATGGCACGGATAGGTACGTAGAGCCTACGTAAAAACCAAACTCTAACAATCTACTGTCATTCAGCTACAGAGCTGGACCCGACTTGCCGAAAACGAGGCTCAAGCACAGGTCTATCTTGATGCGAGCATCACACATGTGGACCGGTACTTTCTCCTCAGCGTCTTCAAAGAAAGCGCTGCCGTCCATCATAGTTCATGGCGTCCTCCCCCCCATCCTCCAATCTCGCCATCTTGCACTCGCGCCGGCTGTCGTGATCTCCCGCAGTGTATTTATAATGGAGTTTTCCGGACGATCTACCGGTTGCCAGTAGGTGTTCATTGCAAAGTGCGTGAGGGTATACTCATGAGTGAGACCATCGAGAGATCCGCAGGTCACCGGTTAAGGTTCATTGCAACCTCAGTGAGGGTGTGCAGGATACTGACCGCATTGTGTTTCGTGGTGTCCTCATTGTTGCGTCGATTAGATTGTGAAGTGTTCGAAGAAGACATGAGTGTGGAACGGTACCCGGCAAGTAACCGATAGACTGAGGCAACGATTGCCGCCGTACGCGTTGTCCAGGGTGACGCGCGTGCGAGTGCATGATTATCCTATGGAATGATATTGCCGTAGGCTGTTGGATCTTACCATAGAGACGAGCGGGACAGGATTCTTTGCTCATCTATCTGTGACTTCCTCATACCCGCAACTGACCTCTCTGCAGCTCATCGTACCACAAGCTTTTGGTGCCTCAAAATCGCCAATTCCAACCGATCTACTCTCGTCTTCATCATCATCAGTACTGCTTGAGCTCGTCTCGAAACGACTCGGTCTTAGCCTCTGGAGACCCTCATCGGTTCGCTATTTTAGTGTATACTCGTCATTTCTTTCAGCTTTCGAGCCCCGTTAAACGTGCAACACACAGCGCAGGGATGTCCTCTGCGGTGAAGGTACAGGCCGGTGATCGTATCGGAAAACACACACACAAAATGTTCGGGCTCCAACGTGAATCGAGTCAAAAAATTTTGCTTCTGGCGATCCGTGCACACAATTGAGTTGAACAAGGAAAGGAAGCCCGGCAACAGGGCGGCAATGTTCAAACGATCTTCACATGATCGAACAATCTGAAAAACGAACGCCCGGCGTGAACAGGTCGGCAAGCTTCTTGCGATCTCGCACAAGATCGAGAACAAGCAAAAAAAAGCTCGGCGACAGGTCGTCACGATGCAGTCGATCTCTACAAAATCGAATCGAACGAGGAAGCGGCCAGGTCGGCAAGATTCAGGTCATCGCCCACAAAATCAGGCTGAAACAAGAAAACATCAAGAAAAGACAGAGAGGAACATGTCAGCGCCGTGACCTCCGTAAAAAAGGACCTTCCCAGATGCGATGGGACTAGATCGGAGAAGTATTGTGACTGGTACTCAAACACCCGTGGAGTATTGCCCTTGTCAAACCAAGGCGTATTTTTATTTCGGAACGGTTTGACGTAACAGACACCAACCTTCCCAAACACTGACACCCCGGACGTCCTGGCGAATGTGGCGGATATCAGTAGCCGAAAGCGCGCATGCGGAAATCACTCTTTGATACTCTTCCTCCTCACTAGCGGCCCTACTGCCACTCTGGTCAGATACCACGTAGACGGGAATTCAACGGGGAGCCTGGGAAATTGGCAGCAAGCGTGAAATGTTCTGTAGGCCAAATGCGACAACAACAACGAGGAGGCACGGCGGGCTTGGTCTGAAAAGCTTGTGAACATATGGAAGGAAAAGTGATTGGACCCTGATGACTACATCGTAACGCTACGTGAGGTGCGAGGGCGACATCATGAAATAAGGGAAACGATGTGTGACGAGAGGTTCGAAGACAATTTTTTGCAGGAACTCACCGACGGCTACGAATTCGTGAGGATGACGAGCTTCCGAAGTCCGAACTTCGAGATAGACGACATCCAATCGATGATGAGAAGTCTTTTCACTGATTGACTGTCAAGACCAGGCAACACCGACAAAATTGCCGGTGAAGGAGCTGATATGGCAACCACACCCAAACCGCAGAAGGTGAGATGCCACTACTACCAAACATAGACATACGGACTCTCTCAGCGTGACTGCACGGATATTAAGCGATAATGTGCTATTACATAGAAATAGTGCTCGCTGAGCAACTCCGGGACCCACAAAAACACGTAATGTTCGACCGAGAAAGGAAGAGAGGACGCGAACACCCCACCACAGGGAGAATTCCACAGCGCCCATCTGACAAGAAGGACTCAACGCTCACCACCATCGAGATTCTACTGCACCATTTGCCCGTATTTTCATGCGAGTAGCTCCTCCTTGTTTGCTCTCTAAACGTTGTATTCCTCTTGCAGTCGTGACCGGTGGCAGTCTGTTTTCGTATAGATAGCGATCGGGGAAGAAACTCTCGTACGAGACCACTGGCAAGTGGTATTTTATCACAGTGAGCTACGACGCCACCAAGTGTTTTCGCGCAGCAATGCATCAGACGCCGGGAATATTTCCTCCCCTTCCACAATCCGTCCTACCTACCTTTTTCGAGAACCCAGGCAGGTGTGGCGGCTGTTGTTGCCCTCCTACACGAGCACCCGTGTTACTACATCTTCGCCACATCGCGGTGGTAGGGACATGGACCTTGGCTTATGATTGTCAAGATACCCTTACCCGCCGTTTTCTTTTTTTCCGCTGGCTCTCTTACGTTGTTCACTGTTGGACAGTTTGATGTCTTCCGCCATCCGTTTCCCTCTGTTTATCAATATACCTCCGCGGCGCGCCCTCTATGGGCGGTTGCCGGCGCTTTAGGTCCCCACTTTCGTTTGCGTGCAAAACGTGTGCACGGCCAACGACAACCACATCCAGGAAAACAAACCCACCACCACATGCGTTTTGTTTTTGTGACGCCAGCATGCCTCCTGGTTGTTTTGCCCTGAGGCTGGAGTTGCAGGGGCAGCGAGATTTTAGAGAAAGGGACGACCGGGAGGTGTAACTAGTTTTGTATTAACGGTGCCACCAGTACCAGCAGCACGCCTCACTGCTC
Source organism: Postelsia palmaeformis (assembly GCA_037834295.1). NCBI lineage: Eukaryota > Phaeophyceae > Laminariales > Laminariaceae > Postelsia > Postelsia palmaeformis. Next base: position 22,613 of record JBBMHQ010069086.1, read on the forward strand.
CAAGGAAACTGTAAAGATGATTGCGTATCAGTCGAAAACATTTACGATCAATAAAAATACAACTATAATGATACTCAGTCATACCCGATCCGTTCTTGGTCAATGGATATCTCCCGCCTCTGGCCGTCTTACCGCGCGGTTTCTACGTCACGGCGTTTCCTTTCCATGCTTGAATCAATCGGCGTCAGAGGATCCGCTAGCTCAGTGCCGTCGTGCCCGCGCAAAGCGTTGACGCTGAGATCTCCAAACAAATTCCCGAAAAAACCTGCCCTGTCTGTGTTTGGGGCCATCGTCTCTCGGCAAGGTGTATATACTCGCGTGATTCCTTCCGGCACGTCCTCTCAGACCGCGACCCATGGGAACGTTTACCCACATAGCCGGCGTCGCCATTATGGGCTCTGGGACATCGATAAAACGCCCCAAAAGCACATGCCACCCAGGCTTAATTGAGATACGCTAGCTGAGCCGATTAAAAAAATCAAGCGATATGAGAGAGATTTCGCATGTCACCTACAGCCAGCTGCACTCATGGCGGCCAACGGCACGTTTGTTGTGCACGGTGTCGTACAGCGCGTACAGCGGCCGCTGCAGTGGAGCTGTATTAAATGGCTGGAGAGATGCATACCTGCGGAAGGACTCCCAAAGAGGCAGCAGGACTGCTACAGCAACAGCTGCTGTGACCTCACCGTTTGACGGAGCTGCGCTGTTGGCCATCGCGTAAATCACAACGTCTTGCAGGATTCTGCTGAATTTCGGATAATCGGCGAGGAAACGTAAGCATTTGCCGTCTTTTCGAACGCTCATGTAGTTTGGAGCCCGTGATTTCAATTTTTTGTCATCCAGTCTCAGCCTCCCCCTCCTCCTCCTTCCTCTACATTACACGCCAATCACGCATTCTTGTATAGGGTTCATATACTCTGTAGCGCAAAAGCATGAAAAGCACGGTTGCTACCGTGTGCAGCGATAATAGGTGAAGTATAAGGAGAGCTCGTGCGGTGCAGGGGATAGCCATACACTCGACGAATTGCAGCCCAGGTTCCGACCGGTGCATGACAGGCGGGCAAGCTACGAATAACCGAACAGGTGCCTCCCTCGTACGCAGCTTTTTCTTACAGCAGCAAAATATAGGGTGAAAATAGTGATGTATCCCCACGAAGATGTGTGGCAGAGGCCGACGCACACTGACGTTAGTCGACGTTCTCGCTCGGGGAGCTGGGAGCAGCAGAAGTACGGCAGTACTTCAGTGCAAAAGATGATGCTTGGATGTCGTTAACATGGCGCTTGCGGCCAACACTGACAGATAGAACATCAAGTGTAGTAGTTGTCCTGGCAGGGCGATGGCGGTGCCAGGACTTGGGAAGGGTAGCTACGGTACCAAGAAGAGCCAGAGAAATCACAAAGAGGGAGACTTACACACCTACCTGTCGACATCGGGTGTTCTGCGAGTACACACGTATTCCTCTGCATGCGATAGAGGCCAACCCCCACTAGTCATACCGATCACACATGTTTCTGCGCATGAAGTGCATAGAGCATAGAACAGTGCTACTGAGCATTGGTTGCACAAACATGAGGAAGATGCGTAGACATGTACAGTAGACGTTACCAAAACAAAAGTACCTGGTACTACGGCAGCGCAGTGCCTCTCCTGCGCACACTGGTACAGGTATATGCGTGCAGGCAGTATGAGAGGCACGAAAACTACAGTCAACTGCTTGTGTTGTAGTTGGCTGTAAGAGCACTGATGCTCTCGTGGAGGCCGTACGGCACAGGCTGTCTTTAGAGATCTGCTGGAGGAACTTATGTAGTACTCGTACGGTAGAAAATTACACAACAGTACGTAGGTAAGGCACAGCTGTTGTAGGTATTTTGGTGTATTGCAGTACTTTTGAAGGTACAAGATATGATAACACTGTTACAATGTAGTCGGCCACAAGAGGTACTCTTGAGGTAATAGTGTGCTCGTATCGCCAGAGAGCACACAAGCAGCATTTATTTGACACAGCACGAAAACATGCTCGACGAGTGCGCCTGCCAACCCTCTACCGTGCAGGCCTTTTTGCAGGGAATCTGGAAGCGCTCGCTGGTGAGTAGAAGTTTTCATCCTGCCACGCCGAAGATTTGCATCTATCTTCACCAGCACCACCAGCAGAAAACGCTACCAAGAAGAATCATATCCTTCTCAATATCGACATCCCTGGGAGTGAGGCTCATCGTTACTACAAAAAAAACAGCCAGTGTTTCTCTACAGAAGGTTTCCCAATACTCATGAACTTTCTGTTTGAGTGGTCGTGCTCACAGCAGCTGTGGTTGTACCTGTACAATTGTTGCCGTTTTAATTCAAGCTTGCACTTCAAATGCCATAGGTATTTAGGACGCCGGATTTTGGTGTAGGACAGACACGGACGATTTCGCGAAACGACCATCAACGACTACTATTACGTATGGCTACTTACTTGTCACCTAGGTCACTGCTGACAAGGGCAGAAAGTTGAAGAATAACAGTACGGGTGGCCACAGCTGTTCAATACAATTCGGATATCCACGACCTCGGCAAATGGTGGAACCCCGGCCAGACCAAAAAGATACCCATGCGACAGCCTGGTCGAGGACCTGGGACCCACAACGAGTAAAGTAAAAGGGGCGCCAAAAGATCATGGGGCTTGTGCGTAGAACACATACCTGGTACAACAACACAGTCCGGCGTATGTTGATCAAATGAAGACTCGATATGACTTGATTTTTTCACTGCACTTGCTTGTGTTGTTGTGTTCTCGTACCGGGTACGCTGGTATTTCACTTGCTTGACACTTGAATTTTCGATTTTTTGTTGTAGGTTTCCTCTGTCTCACAGTCTGTGACCACAGAGTCGGTATCTCTCTAGGATAAGGGATCAGGACGGATACTGGGTGTACTGATGAAGTTGGGTAGAAAGGACGATTTATTGTGAAGACAACACACACACTATAAGGAAACCATGCGTATACTTGTAGGGGTACGTACTTGAGGTGGGGGAAACTTTTTTTCTGAACGGACTGATCGAGGACTTCGGCCCATGTATAGGACATGGCGAGTGTTAAAAGAATAGTAATAACATACATGCTTGTCCCCAACGCTTGCAAGTTTCATCAGCTCCAAAGACGAACGATAGGTCCGACAGCGGCAGCAACAACATAATCAGCAGCAGCAGCAGTGCAAGCTTCACTGGACACCGTTTTTCCCTACCTGGAGTACTCTCTCCTACAGGCCTGCCTGAGACTGATACTCGACACTCTACTGCTGGTTTGCTGCTGTGGGTTCACCACGGCTATACCCTCTTTCCAGGGATATATGCTGTTGCCTGTGAGCAAGAACTGCATATAGATTGGGTGGCTGCAATTTCTGCTCGGGATCACCGATCGGTGAGCGGATAAAGTCTGTATGTACGTGAACACGCACCCAACCCACAATATAGGACGTCTGAACTCATGAGTTGTACGAAGTCGAAAGCAGGGAAGTGGCGGCGCCTGCCTTGTGAATGACGCAAGTCTGTGATGCTTGAGGTTGGGAGGAATGGCTTATCCTGTCATAGCACGGTCGGTCACGTTCGCACGGAACCGCCGCTCCCCTCTCCTTTCTACTGTAGACATAGACCTCGTGGTCCTCGAAGAACTACGATGAACTCCTCATTAGCTGCGTACGGCTAGGTTACTGGTAACAATTTTTTGAATTTCCCTTGAAAAATGCATGGCACATGCGACGCCCTGGGCTACGGCAGTACTGTGCTGGAGTCGTTTACTGGCTTGTCAGGTGACTGTGAATAGCGAGGGGTATCCAGTGGGCCTCTGTCGGTGGTGCTGCCAGCAGCGTGTTCGGTGATAGGAGTAAATATATTATGCCACGGAAACCTATCAGAATGCCGTCTTGCAGAAGAGCGGACAGAAGAAGGACGAGAGAGAGAGCGGTGTCAGAAGAGATACATTTTTTTGTGTTTTATACTGTTCGTATTAATAGCTCGCAGTCTTCCCCTGTGCCCTCTCTGATGACAATGGCTTATAAGCTCATGCGCCAGGGGAAGTACGACTATGTAGGTGGCGGAGTAACATGACATTCACGGGAGTATGTAAGGTGCACCAAAGCGCATGGGAACGAGCGGAACGGAACGAGGCTGTTTGTGGTCATTCGTTCCGTTCCTGACCTAAAAAAACGTGTTTGTTTGGGTCCATGCAGAATCCTTGGCCTAGGCAGCCGAATCGGCACAAACGGTATCTTTTGCACATGCCAAGGCGAATTGGTCTCCGCCTCCATCTTTGGTGGTGTCTTCTACATCAAATAACCTGCTGTTTGTTCCCGTTCCGTCGGGCCGTTCGGTCTTCCCAGGCAAGAAAAAGGGGTGCAACACTTCTTCTTCCTCTTCCTAGATATACTGCTTTCTCTCGGGCTGCACTTTTTTTTTTTTTTTTTTTTTTTAAAAAACCCATGCGGCAAATAATATTCCATTCGGTTTGTTCCAAAAAGCTGTCTAGGTGGGATGAAGACACACCTTCTCAAAGTCAATATGTTGTGAATCGAAAGTGACAAGTAACTCGGTCGGTTTTTCGGTTCCCCCCCAAAAACTAGTTCAGTTTCGTTCGGTTGGTTTACAGCGAACATAACCGAATACGAGAAACATGATATTCGTGAAACGAGGAACTAACCTTCTGGAGAAGAACAAGGATATGCGTGGTTCCTCGAATGTTCTGGTCGAGCGAATATGTGGTGAGTAGTCGGCACCGACGAAATATTTTGATTTGCAACAAGTCAAAACTTTTT
>JBBMHQ010069087.1:0-13301 GCA_037834295.1 Postelsia palmaeformis
CACGGCCGCCGCAGACAATGTGCACTCGCTATGAGTTCTGGCTTTGCATCATATTCGTGAGTTCATTTTGGTTTTTCAAAAGAGGTTTAACTTCGCCTCAAGGACACGGTGCGGCCTGAGACCACCGCAACGAGGGGCTTAATCCGATTGAGGGCGATGCGAAATAGAACGAAGGACGGTCGAAATGTTTAGCCCAGTATGACCGGAAATAGAGGGCGGCTCGAAACTATCGACGACATGCTAGGGCACCTTCAGGATGTAGTCGTGACATCTTGGAGTACTAAGACGCAGACAAGCTAAGCGGGGAACAGGGGCTATTTGACAGGGCCGTATCATGCCAGATAGGGTATGGCTGATAGAGGTTATCACGGCTTGAAAAAACCCTAACATTGAAGCGTTGTGTATTCCTTGATGTGAAAGGTCAAAGGGGTGTGACTTATCGACTGCACGACTGCATAGAGTCATTGAGTACGGCGCTAGACATCCGCTGCGGTGGTGAAAAAGCGTGATGTTTCGGCGAAGATGGATGTCACCGCATTCATGCCGCGTGGGGTGGAACCGGGTACCGCTATCATGATCAGTATTGAGAAAACAAACGCCATTCTGGCAAATGTGTTGCTTCTTTATCATTGAGCGAGATATTTCCTCGGTAGCGGGATAGGCGCGAGTGAACAATCTACGCGCCGCTTGTATGGACGGTGACATCACAAGACGACACAAAACACCAAGATGATAAAATACGCATCCACCAGCAGGTACAATAGCCCGGTTCATGAAAATACATCGACTATTGCTCGACCGCAGTGTACGACGCAACTTTCTCCACTTAGTCCAACTGACCAAGCCGCTGGGGATCGAAAAGTTGCCGGGAGCGGTGCTTCCTACCTGGTCGGAGGTTGACGCTATCATTCACGCTAGGAGCTTGACACACGGGAATATTCGCACAGAACGGGTCGCTCCTCAATGAAAAAAAAGGTGGTTAAAGTGTTCGCGCAGGGATGGCGACTCCATGAAGCTGCCATGCTCCCGTTGAGCCTTCCAGCGAAGATGCCAAGGAGTGCCGTGAAAAACCTGTGAGGATCCGAACGCCCAATTCCGGGCCAAAACGTGACGCGGTGGAGATATCAGTGAAGCTGCACACAAGAAGGCCGAAGCCGGTGTTGGCACGGTGTCGATTGCCTGCGGATTAAACGACGGAGACTGGAGCGGCAAGGGTAAAGGCTCTGCTGGGTCGTCTACGGATGACAACGGAAAAGGGTGCGGGCTGCGTCAGCAGGTGGGGCCTACTGTAGGGGATGAACGAGCTGGGGTTTCGGCGAAGAATGCACCGCTTGTACAGCCTAGGTTGATGTTGGTTTCTCAATCAGTTGAGATAGCGAGTTGATATCGGCGGGAACACGTCATCAGATACTAATATTGATTGCGAGCCTAAAATCGAGATGTTCGGTCGCATGACGGTTGCGTTCATGGTTTTTTTCACGCTCGTTATCAGAAATTAAAACGCATGCAGGAGGTTGAGTTCAAATTAAAATTCCCTATCGTTTTTGAGCCTTAAGTGCGGACTTGGTTTGGAGTCGCAGATTGATTTCACAAAATTCGCCAGTCGGGTAGCACTGCAGTCCATAGGGGTTCCGTGTATGTCAACGGGTCCGATGACAATGACATAACAGGCGCTTTCAGGACGCGCTCTACGATACAGGTACTTATATCTCGTCATTTAGTTTCTGATTGACGAGGAACCTCGCCTCGAAGTTGTCGGAGTATCGATCTTCTGTCGGAAAATGGCAGCCTCGTATACTTGGGCAACGGAATTGTTCGTCGGGATGCTTTTTGATTCTTGATTAGTTCATTCTTTGCGTGAAAAATGGAGCTCCTCAGGTAGCGGGCTTCGGATGATCCAAGAAAAGTCTCTATCGTAGAAAACCTCTCGGATACAACAGCCACAGCAGTGTGGTTCTGTATACTGACGACATAAATATAACGGTTCACAAGAACGTACGTTTCGGGCGCTTTTATATCTCGGCCCATTCCCCATTTATCCTTTTTTTGGGTTGGCGCCGGTTTGTAGCGACGCTGCGAAACATGCCGTGCACTACGTGAGCAAGTCAACCAGGGTACCGTTAATATATTTTGATATTGTTTCGGCGGTCATCCACAGGTGGTCATCGAGTCAGACCATTTGTGCGAGGTATCTAATGTTTACTCCACTAAAAGAAATTTAACGTAGCGCGTGATGTTAGAGGTAAGACACCTAGGGGGCTATACGACAGTACTCCCACAGCTGTCTGTTGACGTGGCTACACTGGAAATAACGTTGACGCATTTGAGGTCCCATCCATATTCATGAAGTCCGCCTCACAAGCTCTTCCCAGCACGGTGGAACTCACTTCTCATGCGACTCGCCAGACACCCCACGGCTTCGCGCTTGTCGCAAGCAATGTCTGCCCGGCAGGTGAGACCCCGGCATGCTCGGTCCCGGCATGATCCGTCCCGGCATTGTAGGGATGCGGGGGTCTATGGTAATAAGACTGCGGCCGTGCATGAGACAGAATACATCCCCCCTATTGAGTACACTCCCCCCCGCCCCCCCCCCAATTGGTCAATTAATCTTTGGGACTGAGACTGTCGCCGGTGGGAGAATTGGCGTCCACGACAAAAAAGTGTGTAGTTTATGACCTTACCTTCGCGCGTTCGCTATCGAGTCTGGGGTCGAACGTGGAGACGGATTTGTCGACAGCGCCCCCTTGTCAGTTACGTCGTGCACTGTGAGAGGTGGTTTGGCGCGTTTGATATTTGCGGTGGCGATCGGCGTAGGTGCACGCATGATTCTTAGTAAAATGGACATCCAAGATGCATCGAGACAATTGGCGGTAAAGGAAGGGGTCGCCGACGTTTTGATACGTATCCCGCAACATGGTCGCAGTACACAGGTGCTTGCAGTTTGGGTGGCGCAAGAACGTTTTTATTTCGCGTTCGCATTAGAACACTCACACGTCAACACTTCGTACAAAAAGACGGGTGTGACGGAGTCGAGCCATTACGCTGCCACGCAAGTAAAGATTGCGCAACCGACAGGTTCAGAACGGCCCGACTCATTTCCGCGAGGTTTCAGGATTGCCCGGGGGAACAGGTGGCAATTAATTTGTGTGGTGTTACGTTAACGATGGCCCAATGGTTGAAGTGCAATGGTATCGATCGGGCAATCTGTCTTGAACGGCCTCAGATTCGCTAGCGTCTGATCCTTTTCACTTATTTGGCTAACGGTCGACGAGGGACCCCCCTCTTCTGACAGCCCGAAATGTCTCTTCGTGGGACACACGGCTGGAGAAACTCGGTGGGAAGAGAAATACAGTATCCGTGATGATTCCCCTGCCGTCCTCAGTATTCGCCAAAAAACGAGATTGACTGTGTGAGCGCCCGGCCGACAGATAATCGGCTTCGAACAACGAGATGCGGCGTTAGTGGGGAAACTGTCGCGTGTTAGTGAGGTGGCAAGGGGCGGGGAAAAAATTATACGTCCCATGCGCAATAGGTCAGGCCTTCCCCGGAAACGAAATGGCAGGGACAAACTATTCTAGTCAAGGGTTTCCCGACCCAGGTCCATTTAATCGGCACCCGACTCCAATACTAATCTTGAATATTGGCGGCTCATATTATAGTGTGCACTCGCCTCACCCGTTGCCATTTTTTACGCGCACCACTGTATAGCCTGTGTTCTCAGTCGTCTAGACGCACGCTGTGGTCCGACGTATCTGGGGGTGCCACGGGAGCATATTGTTAAAGGTCTGGGGCGTGATGGACAGTTGGGTTCGATAAAGACGTACAAACACGATCACGCCAGAAAGTGGAAGCCAGGGATGACCTGTCCATAAGTGTCTTTCAATTGTTGAACATGATTACGACTGCGCGGGCTTTCAAAGTTCTGGGAGGTAACACACCAAAGAGCGCGCAGTGGACGATCATGATGCGCGGAGATCATATGCCCTCTGTTCATAGTGTAAACCATTGTCGTGGGCTCTAAAAACCGCGTTCTGGCCCGTTAATGTGAATATTGCGCTGCTTAGAAATAGTTAGCGCGTAGTGTTTTCAAGCCGAACATGTTCAAGAGGTGGTTACCATCCTGGATGACAGAATATCTCGGTGAATATCCACCATCCGGTCTTGGTGCTCTTTTCGCGGAAATAGCGTGCAGCACAGGCACCTACGACCGTATGAGTTAGAGGAAGTCAAAGTGCGTTTTTGCTGTTTTAAGTAGTGCGTCGAAGGGTCATCGAACGGGAACCATTGCGAGCAAGCTAGCAGCGATTCAATACTTTCATCGGGTCGACTTTGTCATCGCGTTGTCTTTTCGATAATGTCGACTAAGATTGTATTGCGAGGTATCTCGCGATCGCATACATTGGCCATATCTCCCTGATGATAAACAAGGCAGCTCTCAAGATGTATACAACAAAAAGCATGTTCAACAGATATTAGGACGCGCCAAAAGAGCGAAGCGCGTACCAATTTGATGCTGGACACTGACAAGTTCATCGAGAGGGGCATTCTCTGTTTTATAAAACACTTGCTTTTGAAGTCCATTAACGCCTACGCCATGGCGTACAGACCAATCCTGCCCACCAAGTCCCATACTGGACTCGCTTTAATATATGGAGTACAAGAAGCATACACGGTGGCCAAAAGCAACAACGATGGTAGGCTGGTGCCTCTGTCCGTGAGACCGGCGGGCATGCGACATGGATGTCGTTTTGTGGGGGTGCTAAGAGCGAATCACGGGCTTAAGCCACTCCGGCTTTTACCAGGCGACGGGGGCCGGGCTGAAAAAATGCGAACTGCACCTTCAATCATTTTCGCGGCAGCATTCACTCCTTGAGAGCGTCGGCGTGGTTCTGGCTACCTTCTGCTGCTACTGCTGCCAGTAAATTCGGCAACATCTAAAGGCATTATGATGCGAAGATATGCTAAAAAGTGCCAAACATGCAGTGTTTCGCGAAATGTGTGTTTTGGGAATGTTTTCGCTGGTCTGGAAGCTTTGACCTGTCATAGTAGCAATTATGTTTGAATGTGTTCTCATTAAAGATGACCCTGACCAACAGTCCCACTCGATTTCACGCGTATTGCCCCGTTCCATCTTTCTGGACGGACGTAGACTTTTCGTGACCCCATTTTGATTTCCCTTTATCTGCCTATCTGCTTTCTCTCGAGCAACCGTTCCATGTGCGTTTTTCTCTGCACCCTTTCTGACCATGACCTCACAGGCCCCTCGTTATCAACCCTTCGCTTCAGATTCCCACCGCAACTTACGGGTTGTTTATGGGTCGCGAACGCGAGGCCAGCATTGGAAACACCCAGCGTTCCGTTTTCCGACTCGGAAAAAGGCGGTACGCCTTCGTCTCGGTCATACGATCCGCTACACATTATCATCGCTGTGGAGTGTTCCATTCTGTCTTTCTTGTTCGGCGTGTATCAAGGGATAATTTCTTCCAGCGTAAACGTGTCTTACTTCAACTCATCACTGCCGTTTCGTTTGCCTCTCCTTGTGTGGACCGCCGAAACCCAGTGAGAGTGCAACGTTCGGGTAGTTTGTTTTGTTATCGGTTGCCCTTCGCTCTGTTTTGTAACGGAGATAATCGTGGTGTCTATAATTCGAGGGCGTCCGTGATTTCACGTAAATCTAACACCAAAGGTCTGTGGCATTGTCTTTCGAGGGGGCTACTAGAATTATCTTCAATTTACCACAACCGTTTCCGCCTGTCGTCTTTTCGTGAAAAGTGCTCAATCGTGGTGCTGCCTTAGGGCATGCCTTGTCAAACACTTGTTTTTATTGCTACGAGTATACGCTGGGCATTTATGCTTTAGTTCCAGCTTTGATTGCAGCGCGCGGGCCTTGTGTATGTCAGTTGCTACTGTTGCAATGTGCAAGGAGTCCCTTCTGGACTATGACGGCCTCGGCACACCCAGGTTTTCAACAGCAAGTCTTTCATACGCCCTGAACAAAGTGTCAGCTGCTTAAAAAGTGATATCGGAGGCATTGCCTTTTGACCAATATTCGTTTGACATTTTTGCTGTCAGACGACTATTCATGCTGAGGTTGGGCTTGCGCGTACAGTGCAGTTCACCACAGAATATTCCGAGCTCCATCTTTAAGACCATTGAGCCCATGTTGTACCCGGTCTCCGTTCCTTCCGTTGTCAACTGCTTCACATACCCCTCCACTGGCCGGCATCTAGCTGTTTTTCTCCTGTGGGACGATCATAACCACCCCGTTAGGCAGCCTCCCCACGTTCGAGAAAGGACCTCGGTTGTATACAAAGCAGCGATAATTCTTTGTATTTGTTCTGGGACTTTTTCCGCTTTTGTACGTATTTCGAGTATATTTTTTTTCCGGCACCTTCGCACCTCGGCTCGTAGCCCGTGTTCCGTTGGCAAAAGGTTGCCTTATCTTCTCATTTGGGTCGTTTGTCCCACGCATTGGACGTCGAGTCCGTGGGCAGTATTATTTTCATTTAATATATTTCGAATAATCGTACCTTCGACCTCCCGTTTTAATTTCTGGAAAGATATTACCAATATTTTATATTGTCCGGTGTGATCTGCATCTAGTACGACTCGTTTGGGTGGGCTACTGCGATGGTATCACGTAGCTATGGGGTCACCCGACGGTAGGGGTTGCCTGTTTGGGGGCCAAATGTTCATGGCTGATTGAGTCCCCTAAGTGAGGAGTCAGCGGGGACGATGAAAATATGGCTCGTATGTTCGTTTTACGACTCTTAATAGCACATACAAGTCCGGCGGGTCGAGTGGCGCGTGCAATTTTTTTGAAGCGGCTAAATACTCTTTTGTGCACCGTGGGTGACTCCGTGAGGAGGTGCAACACGTACTATAGTGTGAGAAGACAGGGAAACGTGCATGGTTCAGAGGACAGTTTGGACCTCTGGATCTTACGCATTATGCTCCTCCTGTATTCATATTGAGCTCACTATGTAATAATCAACATAGCTTCACCACGATGAAAGGTGAGCCCTGGGCGGCACCGGCATCGCTGTGTCTTCCGCTTGTGTGAACCGTAGCACTTAGCTGCAGGGGCAAGGGTGTATCGAAAAAACGCGACAAAAATGTTTTCCCACTGGGCAGAGAAGTAGGTGTTCCAGGACAATATGCATTATTTTGCTCTGTGTACTATTACAGAGGACCGTAACAAGTAGGACCTACGGTACGCACAAAAGCCTACATATTTTCGTTTTTTTACTCACAATATTTGGTCATACTGTATTTACTATGGTCCTTCGTAATATTGAATACAACTCTTCTGCTGATTTTTTCCTCCTGACCGATAGATGGTGTGTCGGTGTGTCATTTCGATTTCTCAGGGGCGCCCATCAATGCTGGTGAAACCTTCAATTTCGCCAAAACGCTTGACTGGTGGTGACATCGACTGACTGTGACTATTTGACATCTTCCGGAAATATCGACTCTCTCACATTGGGTAGGCAGCCTCTCCTGCTTGTATTCATTTGACTGTATCTTGTTTTGCTGTCCTTTCCCCTCGCTGCCTCGGCGGAGCATGCGGCGATGCATGCCCTATGAAGCTTGTTGCGAATGCCTTTGCAAGACATCGGATGTAAAGCCGAATAGTAATACCTGCAGCTATGTTCAAAAACATTTCAGTTGCACATTGATTTTATTTCTTGTGAGCAAGATTTTCTTGTATTTCCAGGTTTGAATCCCCATCCCGGCCGGAATTTGATTTTCATGTGTACGGATCTTCGTAGAGTTCCAGCATCGTTGCGTGACCACTATTACGGAGGAATATAGTTAATAGGACCTACGGCTCATACAAAAACCTATATATTTACCTTTTTTACTAACAATATTTGGTCCTATTAACTATAGTCCCCCGTAATAGGGTGACCACAGACGCCTTGATCTAACAGATGAAGCGTCAAGAACAATTGCTCTAAATACTACTACTTACTGTTGTCAAGGGTACGCGTCAAGGGGGGCGCGTGGATCTGATTTCTAGACACACAACTACACCCCCCTCTATGTTAGAGAGAACATTAGGCCGTTGCGATTCCATGAAACAATGAGTCAACCTTGTCTGTATGACCCCCCCCCCTCGCCAACCAGCGAAACGAAGTTGGCGGGGTCCCTAAAGCCAAGTGGGAAAAAAGGAATAAATTACAGGAAAAAATATTTTCGCTTATTTTGTCCTGTGATCACAGCGATCCGGTTTGTTTTTAATTTTGACTTTTCTAGGACTGTGGTGTCGCTTTCTCTTTTTTGTGTACGCCCTTGACGTCGTCGTTATCTTCGCAGTGCGAACTCATCGCCACCATATAATCATGGATCTATGATGCCAAGTATGTATACCTGCATGCGTATGAGTACTCGAATATATAAATACAACTTATTTTTTCGGAGTGGCATGAGCGTAGCGTGTGGGAAGACTCGTGTCAAAATACGTATTTGGTCACTAACGGGTAGGTCCAAGCCAGTTTTTCAATCGCAGTCATGTGCTGCGAATGGGGCAATCGTTCATATGTACCCGCTGATAACCATGTTAAGCGGTTGCAGAGTATTCAGGGGAAATAGGAGTGCAATGGTGACGCAAGAGAGCAGTTTTAATGACCGAAAAAGCAGGTACCCTGGTAGTATTCATGTCGTGCAGTTGGCATGAGACACGACGGCGACATGATCGTGATTTGCAACGACCATAACTAACTGTCAGTATGCACTTCTTCAACGAATCGGTGCAACAAAAGACACACGTCCTGCGTCACCTTACGGTTCAACAGCGAACAGAAACCTTTATTGAACGATGAAACTAACTGCGATCGCAATTCCTCATGGAAAGACGTCTCCACGAAGCATAGTAGTGGGCCCAGGGCCGGCGTGAAACGGGGAAAAAACCTCGAACCGGCGGAAGCAGCGGGTGACACTGCTGGAAACGCAAGCAACACTCGGGCAAACACCCAAGGTCATTCGAAAAACAGGATCCTTCGCGAAACAGCGAAGGTCCACAGCGCCCAAAGAGGATGCAGCAGAATCGGTGAGACCTTGACACACGCCAAAGCGCGCTAGCTTGATGAAGGCGATTCAACACCCGACACTCTTCTTGGGTGAAGAAAACCCTACACAATAAAAAAAGGAGTCCGCTCCCCACCCTTTAATAAAAAGCACCCGCTAGCAGACGTGCAAGTACACGCACAACGGATCTTTGCCCAAAATAATGAAATAATATGGACGCAGGCACACGCCGCAACGAAACACCCGCGAACACCTGTTATTTAATACCTCAGGCGCAGACGACAGGCAGATCGTCTGTGGATGGTACTCTACCGGAAGACCACGACAGACACGAGAACAGACTTCCGGTCCGAATCGAGCAGATCGACCGGCGCAGCCTTACGATTAGTGGCGCTTTTATCCAATTCCACCCGCGCCTTTGCGCCGAAGTTCGCGTGGCGTTTGTCCTGAAATTGCCGGACTTGGGCGATGAAGAGCTTCCTGGAGCGCTTAGAGCACGAGAAGTGCGGGGGAGTCTTGCACAGGCCGATCAAGGAGTCGTTGTCATTGATGGTTCCTGTGTAGTAGACGGAACCCTTCCCAACCAGTGAAAAAAGGTTATTGACAACAAACCAACAACACAGAAAGTACATGTGAAATAAGACGTGTTCAATACAAAGATTTCAGTTGGTATGAGAAGACTTGAGAAACTGTTTAAAAAAAACACGTTGGCGCGCGCTGTAAAGACAGCAAGCATGGAAGGCGAACAGGAATGGGATGCAATAAATGATGTTGGCGAACACTCATTACGTCATTTTTCGCGGCACGGACGGTAACGGCAGAGTTGGAGGGGCAGCCCGAGACGACGTCCGTACTATAAAGGAATCTCGAGATAGTACGGGAACAAACTAAAAAACAGTCCTCGTTAAGATCGGCCCTATGACAGTTTCAAAAATGGGCATTGACGTGCACTGTACAGGGTAGAAGATTGTGCAAGGTAAATATGTATGTGAGGGAAGGAACGATGGCACCAACAATGCCAATGGCGGCGTCAAAGGTAAGTGGCAGCAGTAGTAGAGGCAGTACCGACATCATACACAAATAGGTGCAGTAGACTTCGAAGTATAAGAAAAAAACCACAAAGCATACGAGAAGAGCAGCAACAACATAATATCATGGGAACGTGTTGTTAATAGGTGCTCGACGCATGTCTGTCATTATGTCCAAACAATAACAACAACAGCAGCAGCGGCGGTAGAGAGCTGTCTTAGTGTGGAAAGAAACGCTCGATGTAAACAACAACGGCAACTCTTATGAAAAATAAATAAACTTGGTTATATTGTGCTGAAAAACAACAATGGCAGCAGCAGAAGCATCTTAAAATTCTCATGTTTTTTTCCCTGCAATATAGTGCTGAAGGTCGACAACGTGCGGCAACAGCAACGGCGACAACAACAGCACGACAGCAAGAATAACAGCAGCAGCAGCAGTGGTGGCAGACACTGGCTCAAAGATGCTTACAACAGCAACATCGCGAACGACGACTACACAAAAAACAAAAGCAGCATCAGGGACGGTATGCGCGCGGGATAACAGCAGCAGTAGCATTGGACTGCGCCAGGTAGTCGTATTCTCGCGTGCGGGAACAACAACAACGCCATGATGAACAGCAGCAGCAACAGCGGCGGTAGACACCAACTACAGCAACAATGCGAACGAGGAGTACACACACAACAAAAGTAGCATCAGGGGCGGTAGACGCGCGGGGTTATAGTAGCAGGGATAGAAGCAGCACCAGCAGCGACAGCAACAGCTTCAGCTTCAGCAGCAGCAGCAGCAGGGTTCGCCACCAGTTGTGCTCTCGTATATACAAACATAAATTGCAAGTAGGTGTGGGGAAAACTCAGCAACAGCAGCGGCGGCGGTCGACATAGGGAGCAAACAACAGCAACAGCAACATAACATCAACAGAGAAGCACAGAACACAACTCACCGCCACCTCTTTTCTCGAGCGTGACGGACACGGTGCCGACGTCGATAGGTCTGGGGGTCTGGACCACTTCAAGAGGTTATCCCCCCGTCGGGGCAGGTATCGCGCCTGCAGATTTTTTATTATCGGCCATGACTCCAAAGTTCTGTCTCCTCAGCTAGCGGATCAAGCGGCTGCACTTTACACCGGAACCAAGCACTGACTTCGACGGGGGGAACCCTTTCGAAATCGACTTCCAAGGTCCACCATGGGAGGGCGAGACAGATGAGTCTTGTGGATATTTCGTCCGTGTATTAAAGGCAGCACTTCTAGCTGCAGCAGCAACTACTGTTCCTGGTATCAATCCTTCTGTAGGATCCGAACCACCAGGAGGAGCAGGCGGTAGCGTCTTCCGGGCAAGAGCAGTACTACTATTATTGAGCAGGAGGAGCGGAAGCAGCACCAGCAAAAGTAGCACCAGAAGAAGCAACACCAGCACGAGGACTAGCGGTATACGAAGACGCAGCACCAGCGTGACGCGCGTCGTAAGCTGTCTCCATGACATTGTGACCACACGCGAACCAAGACTGCAATGATCCGTGAAAGTATGTCGTCTCGTAGCCGGTCTCTTCACTCCAAACAAACTGAGATCAACGTTTCATTCGCAAGAAAACTCGCTGCCCTCTTGAATCTGTTCCCCCTAAAAAAGTTTAAGTCCCTCTTGTCGCGAATAGGTTAAAACTCTGGCGAGTCAGGGTTGACAGTCTTGCGGAGGTCTGCCGAAACGCCTTTACAGCGACCGTCCAGAGCAAACGGATTCATTGTTGTTTCTATATACATAAACCACAACAACTTTTGGCTCATCTCTCTATCTCTCTGTTGAAAAAATCATTCATCGTGCCCGTCTAAAGGGCATGTGAAGTTGTTGAATAGCAGACATCAGTTTCCCGATCAGCTCGCATATTTCCTACGAACCAAGGCCGCCCGAGGGAGTGGAGTCTACTCATAACTCGTGAGGTTCGAGTCTCACCCCTCGCGCGCATAAACATGCCATGTAGATATAAAAAGAGTGAAAACAAAACAACCGAACACGAGATGGGATGCGGGGTGACACAAGGCTGAGGCTGAGCTGAGTAGCCAGCGCCACCCATCCCGGTGTCCAAGGGACTAGGGGGGCACAACAGAAAGAATGGCAGAAAACCAGACCGAGAAAACGCCAAGAGAAGGAACAGGGCGCATATAGTATAATAGAAACTGCGGTGGACGGAGAAAGTCGGAAGGGGATGGCAGACAGGGTAGCAAGGCACCAGGCCGACTAGAAAGCAGAAAATGTTTTGTACTGCTCGTGCCACCAACTGTGGCGGCCTCTTCGAACGTGGTCTTCCTTTGTATTCGTTTCCCCCCCCCCTTTCTTTCCTGCGCTGTTCCTCTGTGATCTTCATATACTTTCTTCCTCTTCCGTGCTTCGATTGATGAGCCGAAAGAGTTGTGACGTGAGGCGTGGTTGGTGTGGATGACGAACCTATTTTGCTTGCTTCACGATCGTATTTCCTGACGCAGAGGGGCCGGACATAGTGGACGAACCCAAGACGGGAGCGGAAGACACGATAGGAAGGTCCCAAGGGGACTAGCAGGGAGAACCTGGGCATGCTGCTCGTACCAAAAACTACTGCCGCTACCATGAGGATGCTCTGTGCTTTTTGGTGTGCCTGTGGTCTTTGCTCGGTTCTTATTGGTCGTACTCTATTTACAAGTTGCGGTGTTTTTATGTTTGTCTGTTTTTCAGGTCGTTCTTTTCAAGTGTCCGCCACAGCCCCTGTGGCAAGGACACGACCGTTTGTTTCCTCTTTATTTTCTTCTTCATTTTTTCATATTGATTGCGTGTCTTCTGTGTTGTCGTTCATTCAAGAGCGCACAAAAAAACAGATCCTGCACCACACACCCAAAACTGTTTTAGACCCCTCAAGGGGGGAGAGTGGTACAACGGACCCATCTCCCTCCCCCATAACGCGACACAATCTCCTATATAAAACATCCCCATACTAAACCCTACCAGGTATATAATACCAAGGGAGGCAGCGTAAGGGGGTGCTACAAATCGACGCAGCCCCGTGAGAGCGGACAGGCGCCGACTGTAGAAGAGACAGAGACAGAAGAGAAAAGGTCTCACAGCACGACGGGGGGTCAGATGGGTCAGACGACTAAGACGAGGAGGAGGAGGAGGAGGGGTTAGGAGGAAGAGGAGGAGGGGGAGGAATAGGAGTCAAACGAGGAGAGGGGTAGGGGGGGCGGGAGGATGATAGGGAGGAGGAGGAGGAAAAAG
>JBBMHQ010069098.1:0-13301 GCA_037834295.1 Postelsia palmaeformis
CACGTATGCTGGCGGTGGTAAATGTGCCAAAGAAAACGGGGGTAGAAATAGCTGAATTTACGGTAACATAAATCTCACACTACCTCGGTGTTGGAGGAGTCGAATGGTACCGTACCGTCCGGAATCTTGGTCATCCCAGACAACTAAAGGTCGTATACTACTGCAAGGAACCCGGCCGGTGTCATAGCAGGAGAAGAGCTACGGTAAAGAAGGACGGTCGAGATACTCGGAGGTTTGCAGGAAGCCGCGGTGCAGGTATATGGCCGAAGAGGGAAGTCTCTTTCTCCCACAACTACAAATGCAGCAATAGCAATAACAAAGCAGTTCGAACGGCATGCAGTGAAACCTCTTTTTCGTGTTTTTTTTAAATCATTTTTCGCAGTTGGTAATTCGTTTGACAATAGTTTGTTGGCTTGCGAATGTTCTGTCGTTCTCACCCGGGTAAGTGGGCATCCCAATGTCTAGTTTTTCGCTACATTTTGCGGTTTTCGACGTATCATCTCTATCTCGTATTTTGTGGCACAGAGTTTGGAGCGCTCAGGAAGTAAAGAACCAGCACGGACCCTGTGCTCAATAGACGTGGGCGGGTAGAAATAACGATTCATTGCTGAGCAAATTTGAACACAATCACACACGTCGTAACTTCGATCATGCCTAAAACAGTAAACTCGGACCACCCCGACAGATCCTAGACACTGGGCTGGATGAGACGTCGTGCTATTTTGAACATGGCGATGGGCTGGAGGTGACACACGGGCACTACTTCGAAAGGTTTGGCATGGTGTATGCTGATAATACGATCGACTCCACCTCGGCCACAACCACCCTCAAGCCGTACTATATCTTCGAAGGTGCAGACTTCTCCTTCAACAATGAGAGACGCAAGGTATGTGTCGTGATTCTGAGCGTGACCAACCTGTTTGTCGACCGTTGCGGTAAGCACCAAGATATGAGTACATCCGACGAAAATGCTGTGGTGATTTTACGATGGAGAGCTGCCAAGTTGCTTCAACAGAGTCGACTTCTAAACAGTAAGTCAGCATGAAATGGATACCCAAACGAAAACACACCAGTGGTCCCGCTGCCGCTGCCTATATACGAAATCTCTGTCGTTGAGGCTTCCGGGTCTGGGGGGATTCGTTCACGTATGGGGTGTATATACAGGCACTTGTCCCTGCAGTTTGGTGTACGCCACCCGATTCCGTTGTCACTGTGCCCTCTTGTCTATCTCCTGTGCCTTCACGACACGTTAAGTATGCCCCACTTCTGCTTGGACCACAAATGCGCTCAACACAAAGATGGTTCGACCAAGCACGTCCTCTTTTTGCTTTGCTGTTTTTTCGACCGATACGTCCCAGGTCATCCAGTACATCAATATGGTTAGGCCCGAGACTGGCTCATCCTCCTCAGTATCGACTAATAGCCAAGGCGACAGGGTGTACTGGTTTTCGGCTGATCCTTTTGACCAAGATTATGTTGCTGGACACGGCACCCACACGGCGGGATCGGCGGCGGGGTCAACACTGACCACTCCCGCACTCCCAGTGAATTGCAGCGACACTTACGTTTTAAGCTGCGCTGGAGGCTGCATTGATGGCAACTCGAGCAGCTCCGACGATGACCTAGTGTCGTTTTACCATCAGGTTTACAGAACAACCGACATCGATCGGATCTGCCCGATGTTCGGCTGCGACGAGACATTCACGGAAGTGTGCCTAGGAGACGACGTGAACGAGACGCTTTCGAATCATGGAGGCATGGCCCAAGGCGCCAAGCTAGCGATCTTCGATATATACTTTGGGCCTTACGTACTAAGCGATTACGCTGGCAACGGATTATGGAAGGCGTGCATGGACGCTGGCTGCAAAATTCACTCAAACTCGTTTGGCGGCGATGGCAGGTGCACCCTGACGTCTATGGAGGTGGAATACGATAACTTCATGTATCAGGTAGGCCAGCGAGTTGATGGTCAGGCTATCGGGCGCCTCCCATTTTGTTGAATGTTGTACATGTTAACGTGAGCGTTTCTGTTTGCCAAGCAAGTATTTTGTAAAGTCAGAGGCCGAAATAAAAGGTTTGGATCATGCGGCTCTGTAGACCAGTAGTCAAGTGGTACAATATGTGACACGGCCCACTCCGGTCGATCAACAGAGTATAACATCTTGCTTGATTCAAACCTGGAGGGTTTAGTTTTCTAAGCTGGCTGTTGTTTTCTGCCGTACAACGACAGAACCCGGAGAACTTGCTGATATTCGCCGCCAGCAACTACGGCGATGCCGACGATGGGCGTACGGTTTGCACCATAGGAAGCCCAGGCATTGGGAAAAATGTCCTCACTGTCGGATCAACTTCGTCGGGGGAGGCACGATTCACCACCACTGCGGAAAATGGTACAGCCGCGGACGGCACTAACGGATATGCTGATATCGACACGGTGGCATACTTTAGCTCCTACGGCCCTACCCAGGATGGTCGAATCAAGCCAGAAATCGTTGCACCAGGCGACATGGTGAGCTCGTCGACAAATCCTAAGGCGGGAAACCAAGGCTAGAGGGAGGCACATTCTCGAGAGACTATAACAACAGTGATGGTCTAACGTTGGGTGTCCGAGTAAACAAGTCCGGATACCGTTACATTTAGAGTTCTCGTTCGCTGAAAGAAGTATAATATAAACGTAGGCATATGGTGACGATCGAAATTGATTCACGGCCCATCACCACCATCGTGCGCGTCATCTCGAAACGCAGATATATTCTGCGACCAGTGATGGTACAGACGAGCATTCCTGCAGGCTGTACGCGTACAGAGGAACGTCCATGTCGTGCCCAATCGTGGCAGGCGCATCGGCAATGGTGAGCAGCTAAACTTTGCAGTACTAGTCACATACGTTTTCGAGGCGTCAATTCCGGTGTGACGCATCAAACATTCCCTATGTATGCGAGTACATCTTTGTGCCTCCCTCCCGCCGTTTTGAAAGCGGCTCCCCGGTATAATGTGCACTGCATCAGCGGTGATTTCGATCCATTGCATGTTGTTTCTTCACCCCAGATACGGCAGTACTTTGTTGACTCGAGCTTCTACGCCACCGATGTGTCGGCAAGAGGTTTCTGTGACCAGGGTTTCCTGTGCGAGGCTTTTTCCCCTTCCTCGGCAACCGTGAAGGTGAGACGTTCGCATGGATATGTCGACGGTGGTTAATACCACGAAGGCGATTTTGCTGTTAAATCGTCTACTACGTACCGTAAATATAATGTGCAGGAATAATCTCGAAGTATTATTCTTGATACTTTACCTTATGTTCACTTTGGCGTACTCCTGAGGGACTAAAGAGGGTCAGTTGCAGACAGACATCCCGAGCAGAATATGCTAGTCTTTGACACACCACAGGATGGATGAGTGAATCATTTACGGACACTGCTGAACCACGAGAGTTTTGACAGCTACGTATACTGAAGCATATTGGGAATCCCGATTCATTCTGCGCGCACGATTCCTCACGATCTCTATTCTACAGGCGCTACTGATCAACAGCGCAAACTTGATGGGCGGATGTTCGGAGCCAGACGGGTTCCGTGGCTTTGGGCGGATCCACCTAGAGCAGGGAATGCCGCTGGGTGGGAATGGGAGCCTTGTCCTTTTCGTGGCCGACGCTGCTAACACCTCCATACCAGAGCTCACGAAACAAGAATACCTTTTCGACGTAGACAGCAAGAGGGGCTTTGATTTCCGCGTTACGCTATCCTGGATAGATCCCGGTGCCGCCTCACTTTCTGTGAAACAGCTGGTTCATGATCTAGACCTGGCCGTGAGCTCACCCAGTGGTACCAAGTACACAATGTGGAAGTCAGGCAAGGTTGATGACGCAAACGTTAACGAGAGGGTGATTGTGGACGCCTGTGACGTCGAAAGCGGGACATGGACAGTGTGGGTGTCAGCCAAGGCTCTCACCACCGACGTTCAGAGCTATTCGCTGGTTGTCAATGGGGCCATCAGTCCGGTGACACAATATTAGGGGGCTGATAGAGATTCAGGGTCTGCTACCTCCGGCGAAGCCCCTATCGCCTAGCCAGCTTGCGGCTGTAGTGCTCACTTTCGAATACGACACAAACGACGACCCCAACAACAGCGTAGTGTCGATCGGTGCTATCCGGGGCTATTGTAACTTCCCCATTGCGCGAGTGATTGCGATCTTCACATTTAGTTGAAGGCGCGCTTCTACCTTGGGCAAAGTGTGTGACTACTGGCAAAGGAGGGGGCCTTCGCTCCCCGGAAATTGTGTATTTCGTTGGTTCCCGGTGATTCAGTCATTCGTGGATATGAGTGTATAGCACGGACGTTGGGGGTTCACAATTATGCAGCATGTATATTTGCCGCGCGAGGGGTGTATCGCTTGTCGATCTTTGTGTGAATATTTTCCCGACTGAGAGCTTAAGTATGAAGTTGTAGGTGAGAAACATGATATATGTCTTATTGTTGTTGCGTAGCTGCGAGGTCAACCAGTGAGGAGCATGATATGTGTCTTATTGTTGTTGCGTAGCTGCGAGGTCAACTACTATCCCGGTCGATGTTCAACATTTAGCTGCTTTTACATTACAAGCTGGACGAACAGCCCTGGACAACGCGGACAAACCCGGCCTTCCACTAGAGAGTGCCAGTACGTCGTCCCGCTCGTCGTTATAAGCTCGTATCGTCCCAGTAGCTGAGGTGTTGCGTAACAGGCAAGGGGTGGAATATCGAAGAGTAGGGCGAATAACTATTTGCTTGGGCGTTCGGACGCCATGTGCAGGAGCACACTGCGGAGAGCGTCAGTATGGTGCCACGTGGAAACGCATCAGCGTCGACAAACACAAACACGTGCCAGCGTGGACAAACAGAGTTCGTCGGTAGTCGACAACCGTTAGAGGTGCTGGACTCTGTGTGCGATACAACGCAACGCAAAAACCAGGGAGTTCAGTCGCCTTTGTAGGTAAATCGTGAGGGGTACGAGCCTTGTGCTGAGACCCGGGTTTAGCGCCAAGCGAGCGTTGGTGTTTGGTATGGGGGGATGGTCTAAATAAAAACACCATCATGTCATAGAGATATGTACTGCTGTGTGGCGATTTTACGTTCTTATGTTGTACTGGTATCTGGCAATGTACAATGCCGTTATGGTGTCTCCCTAAGGATACAGTACACCTTCGTTGTTTGGGATTTCTCGAGAGATAGATGTTGACGGTCGCCGAAATATATTATGGTTCGCCCTTGTGGCGCAATTCCTCGAGCCTCCGTTCCGCGTGCTACAAGAGTAGGGGTGGCGCCGTGCGTACTCTCAGTAGTATAGTGACACCGACTGGCGTTTACCACAAAATTAGTTAATAGGTCTGTGCGTTTTTGGAGACATGGCAGAGGACCAATAGGCGAGCCCCCGAGGTCGACCGCAAAGTCCACCCGATGGCACTGCGGCTACAGCACTACACGTGAGCAAGCCACAGTGGTGGAGACATACTGCCCACAGGCACACAATCGTATTGTGGTGTAGCGTTGCAGCAATCATATAGAGTACGTAGTATAAATGCTTTACAAAGTTGTGTACGTCTATTGCCACTAAATATTTAACTCCTTACTTGAGCACGTAAATTTCCAGGTCCTTGTGTGCCTAAAAAGGTTGTAAGCAACGTTCCAGAGGTGCCCCGCTTGCATTGGTCATGCGCCTACAAGTGAAAGGCCCTTAACTCTTTTACGGCCGCAGTCTTGTCTCAAGGACAAACCACTTCAATCCCAACTAGGTTGTTCCCGAAACGGAGCTTCAGTCCGAAACCCGTGAAACTTCCGCATGTTGTCGATACAAGCATTTAAAAGAAAAGCGTAGACGCCTATGTACAGCGTACAGCAGTACAGTATGCGAGGCAATGACATATCCGAGTCACTGCTGTGTATATATTATGTGTATATGCATACGCTGCACTCCGGCATACAACACCTAGAGTTTCACATGTCATACACTACGGTACTGTTCTACAAAGTAACTCTGCGCAGCCTCACTTGCCAAAACTCATATCATTGGCTGTCATGGCGCCATGGCAACACTATGGCATTGCCATCGCAAACCGCCATGGCCACACACCCCACGGCAATGATGTGGTGGTGTCATGGCACTTGCCACGGCTTAAACCATAGAACGGGCATGATTGAATATATTCAATAACAATACACACTTTCCGATTCTGACGGGACATTGCTATGCGCCACCGTGGCCTCACCAATCATTTTGGCATTATGGACATGAGACAATATGACATTGCTACGGAGGTCTATGGACCTTTATCGTCCTCCAACAACTTCTCCATGACACGCCATGGGTCTGTCATGGCGTTCCATGAAGGGCATCCCATTGCGATGGGTTATCCTGGCATTGCCATGGTAGTGTCGTAGTAACCCATAGCGACCCATAGTATTTCAATGACGACACCATAGACACCCCTTGGAGATGCAATAACAGGCATTGCTTAGCATTGGCGTGACATGGGCATGGTTTGTCATGACAGTGCCACAAGGACACCATGGACACATCATAGCAATGCCACGGAAGTGCTTGGTATTGCCATGAAATTTAAATGCGTTGCCATGAACTAGCATAGCAATACCATGAGAGTCCATTGCGGCATCATGGCCGCCCATAGTGGCAACGGCATAGCACTAGCATGGCCGCGGTTGGAATTGCCATTGCATTGTCATGGGTTACCGTGGCATTACCATGATGGCTGATGGAAACCATGTGGGCTGCCATGGCATTGTCGTGGTAATCCATGGCAGCATCGTCGCCGCCGCCGAAAACTGCAACAGCGACACCATGTACATCTCATGGCAATGTCAGGGCAATGACAAGAGGTGGCAATAGCTGTCCATGGCAAAGCCATGGCAGCCCACGGCGGCATCATAGATCCCCCTTGGAATTGCGAAGACACTGCCATGGTTTGGTATATATCTATGGGTGGTCACGGCATTGCCGTGGGTTGTCATGGCAATGCCATAGCAAGACATGGAATCGGACTGCCGTGGGTTTGCCATGCGAGCTTCATCGTATTGCCGTGGGTTGTCGTGGCATTGACATGAGTCACTGTCACAATGCCTGACATGTCATGGCCATGTCAAGGGCATGACCGGCCATGGTTTCACCATGGGCTGTCAGGGCATAGCCGTGGTAGCCCATGGTGACACCATGGCCGCCCATGCCAATGTCATATCGACACTACGCATACGCCATAGTCATGACATAGGAGTGCCATGGTACTGCCATGGCAATACCGTAGAATTACCATTGGGCGCATCATAGCATTGCCTTGGAATTACCATGGGGCGTATCATGGAATTACGATGGGCCGCTGCATGGCACAATGGAATTTCCATGACCCGTTGTCATTGGTCGGTACCATGGCAATGTCGTGGTGGTTTTGATGACATGCCATGAAATAACGTACCGTGAAACCGCATACATGGATATCCATGACACCCCTATGGTATATCCATGGCACCCCCAAAGTATCGCCATGAAGCACCATTGCAGTCCGTGGGGCCAATGAAGTGCCATGAAATGCCATGACGTGCCTTGGAGTGCGATGAGCATGCGATGTCGATGCCATGGTAAGACCGGGGCACGCCATGACCATGTCATGACACACTATGAAGAATTACCATGGAGGCGTTGTACGATACAGTGATCACATTTGGGGAAACCGTTTGGAGCCACCAAAGTGTCCTTACCGAGCTACAGTTGACGAATGAGCATGTAACTTGTGCTCTACATTATTGGGCATAGTGTGCACGTACACGTATGAGATGCGTGTAGCATCAGCCGTGTGCATAAGCTTGTCACCGTTGAATTCAGAATTATATACTCAAGGGTTGTAATTCCTTTAGTCAGCTTCTCCCCAACTAGGAGGTAATGCAGCGCTTCTTCCTGCCCTGAGAGTGCGTACCATGCCTTTCAGATATTTACTTTCGTCATTTTCATCGACACAAGAACAATGGCAAGAATGCCGTCGGTGAGATTTGAAACCTTGGATTGTAGTTTTAGTAGCGGGTCCCCGTGGTTTTTCGTGGGATATCACGGGAACCTGTGCGAAATCCCACGAGACTTCTGACGGGAACCCAAGTTTTTCGGCGAGACACCGTGGGTGATCTTAATCGTTCCCGCGGGATCTCATGGGCGACTACGGTGTTGCATGGCATGTCGTAGGGTTCCACGGGATGGAACTCGGATTCACCGGGGAAGTCCCACAGAGTTGTTCCGGTGGGAAGCCCCATGGACTCCCGTGACGCTGTCAATCTAATCAAACTGCTTGTACGGGGGTTTGCTCGCCTCAGTAGCTTCTGTTTCGTTAGGTATGTACAAGTATTAGCTTAAATGAAAACCCGGCTTGCATCTAAGACCCAAGGAATTGACATATCAACCGTTAGAAACATGGACGTCGTGTGAAACACTCATGTGATTTAGTAGGATCGCGACGTATATGGATTGCAAATCCGCTGGATCTTCTCGTCAGCCACCATCGCAATTGCCAGGGTAATCTTGTGTTGACGCTACTTTCCAGAACTTACAACCGGTATCATTTGGTCTCCAAAAGAGTTTCCGGCAGGAACCCACAGGAAACCACGAGATACATATATCTGTGTGTTTCACGGTCTTCACCATAATGGCACGACTCGGCACGATACGTGTACAGCTCATTGGTCAGCAATCGTGCACAAAACGTGGCTGATCCAGCAGGCATCTCTCGCGTCTCTCGTGGCCACCTGCGTCGTTTTCGCTCATCATGGAAACCGTAGTACACGGGCAGAGGGCGGGCGAAAGCGCAGGAAGGAGTGACATATTTCGTCATGAAAGTGTCGTATTAATAGTGGTCAAGGGGGCCCCGTGGGTGCCAGGAGGCGGTGAAGTGGCGTACCTAAGCGGCATAAACTTCGAATTGTGCGTTGATAAGTGGGGGGAACCCCGAATACACACGCGTGTCAATTTCAAGGGCTCAAACAAATATGGGGGACAGCGGAGGCTTGTGTGTACCCACTCAGAGGAAACATGATATTCGTGAAACGAATAACAAATAGGAGTGGTATCTGACGTCATATTTAGCCGGACATTTAGTGCTGTAGGGCGACGCGGGTATTGATTTCGCTCATTTTTCTTTCGCAGACGGGCAGGTGCTACCCGTGGTATACATTTATTTGCGGCGAATTCAGAGTGTGAGGATGTTTGGAGCGATGTACAGCAGTAGAGACTGAAATGCTGCTGCTGGAAAACTTCAAATTGGCTTTGAAATTCGAAATCAACTCCGATTCGCTTCTTTTGTTTTTCACAGATTCGGGGTGGCCCAGGCACACACGCGTGTGAATTTCGGATGTCATCGAACCAATGCGTTTTGCACCGGAATGCCTAAACCGCTGCCGCATCTACTGCTGCAAAACTAGTTTTGCGCTTGAAACGCCCATATCTCTTGGGAAAATTTTGAATCTTGTTGACCTGATAGACACGAGTCATACGGTAGGATTTGTTTTTCGGTCGACCATTTTTTTTGTCACCGAGTTATGGCCACAAACATGTCCACACCGCAGGCCACTGTCACTAGCGGGGTACGGGTACGTACCCTTGAAACCAAAACCACGTATTTGGGAGGGGCACCTTGGTACATGTTACACCCACCAAGTCATTTTTTTCCGAGGGGTGAGGGATGCTGAAAAAGGCCGGGAGCAATCCCTCGTGTTATCCAACGTACGCATGAAAACGTGCGCACGCTGAAGCGGCATTGAAGAAACAGAATGGGGCGTCAAAAATATTTTTTCGAGCCCCACAGATCACTCACACACCTATGGGGGAGGGGGAAGTGTCTCTGGCGTTTGTATGGCGGGGGATGACGTTGCTCTTCAACAAACACGCCAACAGAACTGTCACATGCGCGCGTCGGCGCAACTTCCCGTGTACGAACACGTTTCCGTACAGGGACACCTGCGAACACACCTTTCTTTTCCACAGAGTCTTCTGAGTACACGGGTCACCACTTCTTGCTGCTCCGTTATTCCTGTTGTAGTATAAGGCTGTGGACGGAAGTGAAGAAGGAACCACACCCCCGGCGCGTGCCTTCCGGTTGGTTCTCCTTTTCTTTGCGGTTCGGGACCGGGGCGATATTCAGGGTGCAAGAAACCAAATTGACCGGTGGTGCAGGCGGGGTAGAGACGTACACTGCTTTGGCGCACAGCGCTCGATTCCCTTCGTGTGCCCTGTTTTTTTCTATTACGGGGGACCATAGTTAATAGGACCTAATATTGGTACCAAAAATGGGTAAATATATAGGATTTTATGTGTGCCGCAGGTCCTAATAACTATGGTCCCCCGTAATAGTATTTGTTTTAGTTCGTGCACCAGTTTTTTTCTCTCGTTTTCCTGCCCCTCTTAAACTTTACCCCCCCCCTTCTTCTTTTCTCTCTTTCAGCCACTTCGACCCTTTTCACACGGTTCAGCCTAATTTCTCTCGCGACAAGCCGATTGAAGGCGCACCTCCCTTTTCCACACAAATTGCTGTTGCGACGCCCCCTGCTTTGCTGCTCATTTATCCCAAAATATCCTTGGTGTCGGCAAGCTTGAAGCGTCCCGGAGAGCGTTTCTTATCGATAAAAATTGAATATTTGGAGAATGTCGTAAACAGTACGCGGAGCCCCCGTAGGAGCTGACATTTCGCTACTCGCAAACCAGTACCAGTACCCAACAGCCAGCAGACAAAACTCCGCAGTAGCAGAACACGGAGCCCGTCGGCTTCCTTAGCCGGGGAGGTGGTGATGCGAAAGGTGTGAGGAGTTCAAGTTTCACCGCACGATGGCACCTGCGAGTACAGTTGAGCGCGATATAAACACTAGGGCGCCATTGAAACGAGACGAAGCCAAGGAATTTCCATCTCTTTCGCGTGAACGCCTGCTCTTGGTCAGCATAAGCTCACCGGTAGACACAGACACGCGACATACACGCCACGACCCCTACTCACATCCTATACACAGGATGAAACCAAAACGGCTGCTGCAGCGCAGGCGGAGGCTCGTAGACTGCGGGGTCTACTGAGGAAAAGGCGAGACGAATGGAGGTTTACTGGTCTGCACAAATATCCTGAAGACGGGGAACATGCGAATGTGCGAAATGAGCTGAGGTACAGTCGGCACCAGGATGAAGTCACCTCCGGTGGATTCACTGCTCTGATGTTTTCTTCACGGGAAGGCCGTCCACTTGTCGTGAAGGAACTTATGCGAAATGGTACGGATGTCAATATTCACAGCACCAGCGACGGCAAAACTGCTCTTCATTTTGCCTCCGGCGAGGGGCGCAATAAGGTCTCGACGGTGCTGTTGATCAAAGGGGCTAAAAAGGATGCACTAGACCGCGTGCGACACACATCTCTGATCGACGCCGTCAGGCATGGTCACGTGTCTGTGGCGGAGACACTGCTGCACGCCCGTGTCGATACCACCTGCACTGTTTACGATGCACGAGAAGATGAGCAACTTTGCTACCTACAACCAATGGAGTTAATTATGAAATGGTGCGGTGTCTTTTGCGCGGGGGTGCGGACCCAAACCCAACCGGTTGGCCTCCGTTGCTTGAAGGGGTGGGGACTCTGGTAGAATACGGTGCGCGTGTCAACACCACTGGTCATTTCTGGTGTGCCTGGCAGGAGGACTGCTTCAACTGCACTCCTCTGCATGCCGCAGCCGACGAAGAGTGCTGTGACATCGTGGAGCATCTCCTGAGCAAGGGAGCGAAGAAAGACGCCCAGGATAGATTTGGAATGACGCCACCGACGTTTGCCATTCGGATCACCCGCTCTTCTTAATGCCGGTGCCAGCGTCACCGTCCGTTCGCGGAAGAATATGAGCGCGCTCGACATGGCCGGTAGATACGGAAGCGACGAACGTATGTTTGAAGCCATCATCCGGCGCGGCGCAGACGTGAATGTCTCTCTTCTGTCCGCTGCAAGAAGGTGCGACTGCAAATTTGTCTACTATACCCTTCTGCAACACAGGGAAGCTGTAACACGGGGCAGCTGTGAACGCATAGAAAGACGACGGAAGCACATATCCCCACCTGGTGCTCAAATCGCAAAATCATCGAGAAAATTCGGGAAGGCCGTGGATATTCTTTTGCGAGCGGGGGCGGACGAACCGCTAGAGGATAATGATGGCATGACTCCCGAGGGAGCCCTTGGTCCGAAGGCAACATCTCCGGATGAGCGTCATCATGTACACAAACTTTTGCACAATGCGCCCACCGACAAGGAGTGGAGTCGCCGGGGTTGGGTCGTCATGCTTTACGCGTGTACTAAGGCGACGGGTGTATATGCGCGCAAGCGACAGGTGCAGCGCCAGGCCAAGGTCCGAGAGGGCCCTGGTGGGGGAACGGCCACGAAGTTGACTTGGTTAAGGTAATTACAGACCTCGCCGGGCTGAGGGACAGGGCGATAGAGGGAATGTTTCGCATGGTTGTCAGTTTTCTGTGAAGCGAAGCGAGTGTCGGTAGCGTAACTTGTACTGGGCATCAGTGTTTTGACACTGCCGTGCACACCTTACGGAGGTGAATGGCAGGGGTTTGATTGAGAGAAACACGAATGGTTTGCGCTTGAGCTTAAAGGTTCATGCAGGATAGTGGTGAGCGTAGCTCGTATGGCACCAGGCAAAGCTTCGAAGACCACTGCATACGTGTTCTTCTTGATTGTTTTCGACGACAAAGGCATGCGAAACATGAAAAAACAAAACAATACTCGTGAGAAAAGGTTGCGCACAGCGCCGATACTCACCTACGCGAAGCAAATGAAATGATTGCCGGTGGCGAGAGCGCGACAGCATGTGACAGCTCGTGTATCATTTCGAAAACAACGATACTGCGGCAGCAGCAGCAGCAGCAGCAGCGGCGGCGGCGGCGGTGGAGCGGAGAGTGCCGGCGATGTGGCGTGCGTTGGCCGAGCGCAGCAGCAGCAGCAGCAACAGAGCAGCACAGCAGCAGCGATCCAAAAATGAAAGCTGCTTGGCGCTGGTGCTGGTGCTTGCTGGTGCTGACGCTGTTCATCTTTGTTGCTCAAACTCATGCTGTCCCTAGCTGCCGCTTGCTGTGCTGCTGCTTGCAGTCGTGGGATGGCAGTGGTGGCGCCACGGTCAGCTCTGCCGCCGACACCGTTGCTGGGCTACCGTTGCTACTCGCACGCTGTTCATTGTTTTCGTTCTTGTTTAGTGTGCCGCGTTGCCTGACCTCCCCACTTCCCTTCTTATTTTTGGAGGCGTCGCCTGCAGGA
>JBBMHQ010069109.1:0-13299 GCA_037834295.1 Postelsia palmaeformis
GTGCAGCTCTCAATACATCAAGGACGCACAGGGTAATCTGCTTCGTGACATAAAGCTTATTCGTGATCAGTGGGTACAGTGGTTCAGCTCTTTGCTCAACACGAAGTGACCAACGCTCGACCCAGATATCGTCAAAGAGCTCAAGGTATGCCCCCCGTGCACACCTCTCGATGATTTACCTTCGATCTTTGAGGTGAAGGAAACCATCAACAGGATGTCAAACCGAAAGGCTGTTGGACCCGATAAGCTTCCCTCTCAACTCCTTCAAATCTCCTTAGATGGAGATCGCGATCGTAACCATCGTATACTAGAAACATTCCACGTCATTGCGGTCGCCTTATGGAAAGGCGGGGGCGAGCAGCAGGAGTGGAAATGTGCCACGATCATAGTGGTGCACAAGAACAAGGATAGGAATGAGTACGGTAACTATTGAGGCATCTCGCTCGTAGCGCACGCTGGCAAGGTTCTCCCCAGGGTAATCGCCAGTCGCCTTAGCTATTGCTGCGAATGGGAGGATATCTTACGAGAGGAGAAGTGCCGCTTGAGGCCGCAACGGTCGACGATTAGTATGACCTTCGTGGTTCAACGACGTCACAAATTGGCACGAAATAAGAGCACCCCTTTTATATGTGGTTCGTCAACCTCGTCAAGGCATACTTTTCAATCGACCGGGCTCTCTTGTGGACCGCGCTTGCTCGGTTCGGCGTACCACCAAAGATGCTCGCGGTTATTCGCCACTTCCACAAAGGAATGCGTGCGCGCATGCGGATGGACGATGGTGACAATCAGACTGGTTCAGCCTGGGGCAAGGCCTACGGCAAGGATGCGTGCTCGCACCAGTGTTGTTGAATATATTATTAACTGCCGTACTGCGTGTGCCGGTGGAGCGGTTTAGCGCCAATGCAGATGTGGTGAAGGATACGGTGTGCACCAAGGGTGAGAAGAGGGAGGGGGGTGTACTCGATAGGAGATATGTACTCGATATCATGCATGGCCGTAGTCGTATGACCATAGACCCTCGCATCCCTACAACGCCGGGACGAAGCAAATCGGGTTTCACCGACCAGGCAGACATTGCCTGCACCAAGCGCGAAGCGCCGTGGGGTGTCTGGCGAGTCGCATGAAGGGTGAGCTGCATCCTACTAAGGACCGCTTTTAAGGCGGACTTGCATTTGGACGACAGCTTCAATGAGTTGATTATTTAATTTCCGGTGTAGGCATTCCCAGAGACAGCAATGGGAGTTCTATGTAACTGCCTCTTGGGTGCCTTACCATAAACACTACCAGGTACGTGCTACGATCATTCCCACTTGTGCGGAGTGAAGGTTGTTCACCTCGCATGAACGACCTAACTCGACAACTAGCTGGGGGGGGGTACGAGGGGGGCCGGGGAAAGGGCTTGCTAGACCCCAGAGACTGTGACGGAGCCGCAGTCGATCTGAGAAATGTTCTCTGCTAATGACGTAGGCATCGTTTCGAGATCGATGTACAGCCTCGCGAATATGATGGAAGAAATCGTTACAGTGTGTGGTTCGTTCGGGTTGACAGTTGCGGAAGCCAAGACGAAGACTATGTGCCTGATAACAAAACGCATGGACAGGGTCACTTTCGTCACTGAGGCAGCCGGCCAGGTGTACAAACAAACCGCAAACTTGATATACCTCGGAGCAACCGTGTGCGAGAACGACGACCTTACTGCTGGTATCCACCGGCGCGTGCTGCTGGCCAACCTACGCTTCAGGCGATGTAATTTGCCACTGTACGACCAGCCCGCCGCACCACTCCGGCTCAAAGTACGGATGCTCAAAGTCGAGGTAATGAAGACCATGCTGTACGGGCGTGTCACGTTGAGCCCCGCCGTGGCCCATCTCGCCATCCTGCGGACAGCTCACCGCCGATTGCTCCTGCGCTGCAGCGGATGGAAGAGAAAACCTCGATACGGCTACCGTATGCTTTCATACACAGACGCCCTGGCCAAGACTGGCTGTGAGAACGTCCAGGCGATGGTGCGAAATCGGACTACATTTTTCGCGGGGATTGTGGCTCGTACAGGTAACAAGAGACTATCCAGACGAGTGATGTTCGGGAACTGGACGGCAAAAGCAGAACTGGATGCGCTGTCTTGAACGCGACATATCGCTGTTTGAATTGTCGATCGAAGACAAACAATGGACGCTGGCAGCGAAGAAACCGGGCAAGTGGGTCAGACGTGTTCTGGAAGCAGCAGAGCTGTGCTAAAGCGCTGGTTCCTTAAGGAGAAGGGGAAGGCAGAAAAACGACAAGCGCTTGAGGTACAAAATGCGCAGCGACTGAATCAAAGACGCCGTTGGGCCCAAGGCCCGCGGGTGGGGGAAAAGAGGAGCGCGTTGGAGGAGGCGTAGCAACAGGATCTAGGCCGATTGAGAAAGTGAAGGCATCCGCCGAAAGATTGCACTGGCCGTCTACCCGTTTGAGATCCTTAGTGACCACTGCCTAATGTTGTGTTACAATCCCTGCTTAATTCGTTTGCTTGTATTTTTGTTGTAATGCCCGCCACACCGATGGTACCCCCCACCCGTACCCTGCCATTCCACATCGGCCGCGCCACCTTATCGCTATATTTGTATGACCCTTTGTTGTTCTGCTTTTCTTTTTTTTCCGACTATCATCAGTTTCCCCTTAGTCAAAATGTCTCCGTCCTCGTTGTGTCGGTTGTATCGTCCTTGACCCACCAGCTGGACACGGGACTGCTCGTTTTTTTATGCTGCTGTTCGGTCTGTCTCTACCCTTTTCTTGTCTCCTTGCATTCAGTCTGGTCCTCTTGTGACGCCTTTGTTGATCCATCAGCTATGAATAGCTGCACCACAGGACCGATCGTACAGCCAAACAGTGACTTTGTCCTCCGGACTCGGGCGGTCCCCTGAGCACAATTTGCTAAACTTTCGTTTATTTTTTTCCGTCCTTTTTCCCTTTTACTTCTGTTCCCTGTTCGTGTTTCCATTTCTCCTTGATTGTATTCCCTTTCTTTTTTCCGAGTGTACATGCAATACCATGGGTGTGTCCCTGGTGTTCGTTGGTTGCAAGTGGTACGAGATGGTACACCACAGCTCGTTACTACCGTTTGCTCAATAGACTGGTATGATACTGCCGTGCGCACTAATTCGCACTTGTTTGTTTTCTCATATCGAGTTGCAGTTTGTTAGAGCCTGTTTTGTGACCACAGGCAGGATTTCAGGGAAGTTAATGATTCAAGGAAGTGAGCTAATGTGAGAACAGCAATGAAAGGGACTACTAATGACAAAAACCCGGGCAGTCGCCAGGCGTATAGAAGTCCCTGCAGAGTATGAAGAGCGAGATCATCCCGTGTGCCGGGAATGCAACTGCATGACAGTTTGAGATTGGCTACGGTTGGTGTTGGCTACGGTCAATAAATTATACTGGTGGCATTGTCGCCAGCCTTTACGGTCTGCATTGCGTTGTTGCTGCCTCCATGATGTGGACACAGAATAGTACACTACCGCGACTTCGCACCAGCTCAACCAAAAGCTACAAATTGACTATCTTCCGCCGTAACTACGGCGCCCAAAACCCCTAGCCGTGTGCCGTAGTTCATCTCAAGGTTGGGTGCTACGGCGGTAGTATGCGTTCAAGTCACGTGAAAGGGCTGGGGAGGAGCAATGGTTGCGTCGAGCCACCAACCACACAACGACCACGATTTCAACTTAAAAGATGCAACCTCTGACGGCGGCTCAGACTCCTAGACATGAAACTATTTTACCACTGCTCCCGGCGGCAACGGGCAAAACGTCACGCAAAAGCGAGCCCATTATTTTTTGGGGGGGGGCACATAGCCCTAATTACCCATTGCAAACACTTCTGTCGACGAGGACAAGCGGGTCAATTGCAGGTGCGATGCAGGGGTTGCAAGGATCCGGCAGCTAAGTACTTCACCCGCGATGACTCGGACGAACTTTGCATAGTTTGCGGACGTTGGGTTTACGCTGCGTCCATGGCTTCTTTGGTGTTCGTGAGGATTATGCTGAACTCAAGACTATCGAGGTCTCACGGCGGGACCACACTGTGTGCGATGAAACTCGGTTGCCCGTATACAGGACTTAGCCCTTTGTCGATATAGGCGACTGAAACGCAAAAAAACTAAGCGCACATTTGAGCACAGTATAAATGATACTGGTATTTCTCTATGTCAATATCAACGTGCTACCGTTATACTACCGTGTGCCCTGCTTGAGGTTTATGGCTATCATCTTCCTCTTGTCAAGCCGTTTGAATCCGCTGGTTCGCCGGACCCCGGAGACAAAAACAAGCTACATCTGCTTCGGTTTTTGACAAAACGCCAA
Source organism: Postelsia palmaeformis (assembly GCA_037834295.1). Classification (NCBI taxonomy): domain Eukaryota; class Phaeophyceae; order Laminariales; family Laminariaceae; genus Postelsia; species Postelsia palmaeformis. Next base: position 4,338 of record JBBMHQ010069109.1, read on the forward strand.
GTACGACAGTAGAGGAACACAAACGCAGGCACCCATGTTGTAAGTATTATCGTGTAATGCCACTGTTAGAATGCCACGCCAGGTCCCCAAAGACCACTGAGATGTGGGACGATGAAATTGATGAAATCATAGCAAGGCAATTCAAGTTTAACAACGAACTAAAGACGGAGACGAAGATCTCGATTTGTTAACTTTGATCCTGAAGTATATCGAGTATAGTACACTATTGACACATACGTTCTATTCAATCAAACCTAACTCCTCACACGTCAGTACTTGGGCCTTGACAATTCAACACCACCTGCAAACCGCATCCTACTGAGTGCGGGCCATGTACTTCGTTGCTCCGCTCTCTGGCGAACATCGATGCCGCCGGGAAAATATGCGAAATTATTACTTCGCGTGTGGTGATTATTTCTGACCCCGTCTGTGAGCCGGGCGTACTGTTTGATAATTGTTGATCGCGCGGGACCCGCGCGTTGTTTTTGTGAAGAAGGCACCCGAAACATGCCCTGATAGGATCTTTTATCGAGGACAACCAGTAGTTTGAAAGTTATCTGTTATTTGATCATGGAAATTATAGACGTAAAAATATTGCTGTTATGAAACTATACCAAGTAAAAAAAACATTGAGGCGGCTCTGAAAAACGCGAGCGACGTTTCATTCGCTGCAACAAGTACGACGATGACCCAAATCGGGAGGAGCAAGCGCGATGAGAGCACGGCGGAGTGTTACGAGTCAAAAAATGATGGAGAGGGGCCACAACAACGCAGCTCGTGCACGAAGTGTGACTGCCGGGTGCCATGAGGAGGTCGGAACTCGTCGACCGGCCGATATTCTGGCGGAGTGGTGAAAATAACAAACGGAAAACGAGCAACGCCTTCGTGCCGATGCAGCAGCCGGGTCAGAGACGTAGCACAAGCTAAGGGTGCGCGCCAATACCGCGACGGTTCAAGCGCAAACGGCACTACAAGCCGAGGAGGGGCTCAGACGAGTGGAGAAGCCGCGCTTAGCCAAGATGTGTGCGAGGAAATTTATCGCTTAGTCGTTGGATAGGCTGAAAGAGGCAAGAAAACAGCTCGGCTAGGTCTTTTTTGGTCGCTTTGGAGGGTAGCGCCTGTTCTTTAGTGCTCAGCAGGGGAATCAGCGGATTCGTCTCCGCGATTGGCTCGGCTGTGCGAAGTTGAAGCTCAAGCGTGTTATGATTAATCGGCAACAACGGCAGGCAGTCGTGCGGCATCGTCACGTTCGACCCTCTACTTCCGCTGTCCTCCTTGCTTGTTCTATAACATATAGCTTGTTAACATAATATTGTCTTGGTCATTGGTGGTTTTCTCAAATGCTGAGAGCTTTTGGTCTTAGGCCTCCGCTTAAAACGTTTTGGAGAACGCTCCTGTCAACTTGCTTGGTTGTGGTTGGTTGAAAATTCACACGTCACGGTTATCACATCGATCATGCAACTTGTCTAGTGTTGTTACCGGCAACGAAAAGGATCTCGCGCGGCACCTTAACTGCAAGGCATGGAGAGGTACACTTCTCAAGCCGCACGACAGTAGAATCCTCGCCATTGACAAGAGGACCTAGACATAGACATAAGGCATGCAATCCCCGGAGCTTGTCAAACAGGGTGAACGGCAGATACCGCTGTCGGCGAGAATGAAAGAGTGTGCGTGTACTACATGTCTCTCCGCGTTTTGTCTCATGTTGGTTCTTTGTTTTTTGTTCCGTACTTTCATATTTTGCTTTTCACCTCCGCTTCGCCGCAGCATCCTCCTCCGACGCTGCCGCAGCTCGAAAACGCTTTCTAGATTCATTTAGAATGGCAGGAGTGGCCCCCAGCAAACGCGCAAATGTCCCGCCGCAGCTCTCTTGCGCTCCGCCCCTGACAATTATCGAACGAGTATGGGCGGTGGCGGTGGCCATCCTCAACATCACGCTTGCCCGTGGGGCCAACGGGTCATGGCCATTGGCTTTCCACACAGTCTAACCAACGTTGAGGGGATCGAGGACGCCGTTTTGTCATATTTTGACACCTGACTGTCGCAGCCAAAATAGGAAGAGGCAAAAAAACTTGTGCTCGTCTAAAAACATCAGAGCCTAGGGGTCACCTCGAGTGATCTACATTATGACAAAGCTATTACCAATGGCCGTCAAACACCAACATGTGTTGTCTCGCTGTTTGCTGACAAAGGCTTTCTCGCGTCATGCGGCGAATGACGTTGAAAGAAAACAGGATAAGCTACGAGCGCTTCAGTTCAGAACTTGACCAACAGATAAAGCCAGAAATATGGGGAAGCTTCTCCTTCAGTCATTAGCTCGGTGCTATACGATAATTGGCCGACCTCGTTTGTTTTCAGAAACCCCCCTTGGAAGGACGCAAACCAAACAAAAAACGACGCCATCTACAACCCTCCGTTGTCGCCGGTTCTTGTCCGGGCACAAACATATTACGACATTTTTGGGAACACCTCCAGTGTTTCTTTTTTCAAAGCCTTCCGCTCGGTTGTTAGGCACCCTCACACAGTGGATATTATAACATATCGCCTGTAGCATTGACAAAAAATGGTTCAATTCACCTGGAAGAACCCCCAGCGCACCCCGATCCCTCATCTTCCCCGCCTAGCGACCTCCGAGTATCGTCATCTTGAGGGATCCACCGCATCTCACCAGGGCCGGCCTTGGCCCAGACATCTGCAGTCGTGGTAGTGTTTTTGTGGCCACGATTATGAGAGTTGACAGGGAAAGGCGTACTCGCGTATATTGGTAGTGCTGACGCGGGCACGCGTGCGGTCCGAAGCTGTGCAGCTATAATGACATATTGCGATACATACACGTTCATGGCACGATGTACAGGGCTAGATCGACAGGCAATCAGCACTTTCGTCGGGAGGCAGGCACATGCATGATACAGTGGGTAGCGCTCTGGTGAGACAAACCACTACAAAACAGACGTCATCACACGAGGTCAGAAGAAATATCTACCATCGAGTACGTTCGCTCGTTAGTTCAATCTATAACTGGAAATGACGAAAACGGAGTCGCACACAACCAAACAAGATCGGAAGGGCGAAAGGGTCCCCCAATGTGACGCCAGATCTGCCACAACAGGGCGAAACTCCACACGGAGACAAGCAACATCGCAGTACAATCGCTATTTCTTCATTTCCGAGCTCATTAGGCCGCGCGCAATACCGAAGCATTTGGCTTCTCATCGTGCCCGATCCTTCGTACGCCTCCAGCACCATCGGACAGTAAACGTGTTCGTCCCGAACCCAAGACGACGTTGGCACGCAGTCCTCTGTTGCGAGCTACCATGATAACAGTAGAAGCTAAGGCCATTGGCTTCGGCTCGTATCGGTCTCGTCCAGCCTCGTTCGGCAGCCAACAAAAAAACATTATCTAGATTACACCGAACCTGTCTCTGCTCCACCGTCGATGGCGACGGGCTCCTCTTCTGTCCCCGTTGTCGCCTCTTCCTCCGAAACGGCCTGGTGTTGCCACGGCACCACTACCTCGTGCGCTTGAGTTTTGCTCAATTCCTGGAGCGTTTCGCCGTTGTTCCGTGGAGGATACATTTCGGTGTCATATTTGTATGGGCAGACGACACAATAACAAACAATTTGACAAACACACCAACGGACGGTCTGGCCCGCTAATCGCAGCACTCAACCAAACAGCCGATCGAAGCATCACTGACCAAGAATAAAGTAAAGGTCAACTCACCTCGCCGTTTGGACCAGTCATGACTACGGTGTCCAGCTGGTCTTCTGCCTCGAGGTAGTCCTGCTCACGTCGTGAAATATGTAAACGTGGGATGCTCGTAAAACCATGGGGTGAGGCATTGCACAGCTAGCTAGCTCTCTTGCTCTCGTTAGCCCAGGCCGAGCTGATGTGAGCCGAACCGAGAGAAGTTACGCAAAGAGAAAAAGAGAACCATCATAGATCCGAGAACGCCGCGTAGCAAGGTCAGCTAAAAACGCCGATACACACAAGACAATAACTAAAAAAACGAAAGACAAGATCCACGAAAGCATGTAACAGGGACGCCAAGAAACTGCCACGGGGGCTCACCACGTTGTTGTCAATGAGAACGTAGCCAGAAGGATACCACGGCCCTGGAAAATCGGTTTTCAACACCTGGGCCGGAGGCATCGGGGAGCAGGCACGGTAGGTGGAGGAGGGGCCCTGAGTGCGCGACGTGGAGCGTCTGTCCAAATGGGAGTCAGATCGGACGGCATGACTAAATTGTCGGGGAAAAAAAAGTATATGCCTGTCGAGAATGGCACAACTCGTCCGATGGAATAATAAGGAGCTTTACCGTTGACTTTTTTGTTAGGCGAGGAACTTGTACGGCTGTTGCTTACAAACAAAGCTCTCACATACGTGCCAGACTTAGGCCATCATTAATTATACCTGGTATATCCTTACGTATTTAACCAAGGCCACCTCTATGCCTTAAAAGTTTACACCGAAGGCACGCACCTCATCCCTAAGCCTAGTCGTTCACTACTCTTTTCCATGAGTGATTCGCAGCCTTCGCCACTTGTACGGCTACAAAGCTCGAATCACAGCAAAACAAGCACGTGTTTCGTAGGGCTGCGGGACGAAAGTCCAGCACCAGCGAAGACATCAACATGTACCGCTGCTCTGTTTTCCGTTCCCACCAGGAACGGAAATACAAATGTGCCTCTCAAAATAAATGTTGAAAAAGGCCTTCGGCTACAAGCCTGTCATGATTGTCAATCGAAGAGGAAGGCGGTACGATCAATCGGCGACAAGTGGTATTCGAGACGATCACAAGCTCATGGCAAGGGAACGACAACTCGGCCTCAAGTCGGATTGTACGATGACGTTTGGACAGTTTCTCCCAGGCCACCGAGTAGAAGGTACCGCAGAAACCATTTGGTTGGATGGGCCTGGGGAATTGTGCGGCAGCAACTTTAGGCGACCACGGCAGAACCAGGAAGTACAACGCAGACAATCACTTCTGCTGATAGTGCAATGTATCTTGTCGCAGACGAACGTACTTTGAAGTCCAGCGAGAAAGTCGCTACGGCGGCTTGGATCCAGGTACGGGTTATTTTTCATGGCGTACAATCTTCTACCGGCATTATGCAAGATGCCAAATTCACGACTCGGAGCGTACACTATCCCGATTTGCCACGATATATTCAGATATATCACACAAAATGTCAGATACAGCACCCCTTATATCAGGATATATTCCATAATGTCATATCATATCCAACTAGGAGCCATGAATTCTGGATATGGACGAATATTGGACATGATATCAATTGTTATATGCATCGACTTTTTGTACAAAAAAATGTTATATTGACATGAAATATCATGTCCATATCCGGTGAATATACCAGCTTTTTGGGTATGGATACCCAGCTCTAGTGGGAACGCCTTCGACCTCGGGTGAAGACCCAGTGACGAGGTTCCGGGATCACCCAGTGTTTACTCAATGCAGGATCCAAAGAAAGCCAAAGCCAAGTGATCTGCGATACCCGCCCAATCAACCCCCACCCTCTTGGACCATGCCTTGCCCGTCGTGCCCGTTAAAGTCTTTGTTGCTTCGTTGATCAATTACTCTGGCTGTTCGCAAGTACCGCCTTGCATCGATGCACTTGTCGCGTGCCCTGATCCCCTGTTCGGAAGCACTGGCCGAACTCTCAACACAACAAGGAAACCGGCCTCAGAGATGCAACGGACCTGGTGATTTTAGGGCCCAAGGCTGTCCTCTGCCTTGTCACGGTGAACCCAGGCTGATCAAAATGCTTTGCAGGAGATCGGAAGGTTTGCAAATATGCGAAGTGGTGTCCTGGTGCTGCTGTATCATCTCACATTTTATATTTCATAGCTATTTCTCATTTACAAGCTACGTGTGTACATCCACATGCTTTTTGTTGCTGCCTTTACCCGGTACTGGTTATACTTGCAATGCTGTTATGTATGCAGGATGCCACTGGTGCTGCATCTATTCGTTTCGCATGGTTTTGAATATATGTGTTTGGTCAGTGCATGCAGGCATACTCGTTGCTCGTGCTCCGTTCGCCCGTTGCTCGTGCTCGTTTGTCTCCTCGTTGTTTCGCAACCATGCTCATTGGCCACATACCATTTACAGCACTAAATGCAAACGACAGGCGTAGATACAAACCAAAGGTGTCGAACATACTACCATACACATGTTCTCGTATCCCTATTGCCCCGCTAGGTAATACCGGCAACTAACGATGTCAAGCCTACGCTGAATGGGCGTGCATTCCACCGACGACGACTGCACCCCTCTCCTGACCACCGTCTACGCATACCTCTATAAAACATCGATGACCCCCTCGACAACGTTGTGTATTGTCGGGAGGCCAATTTCAAAGTTTCGAGACAACCAAGTCTATTTTGGTAACGAGTATTCTTGTTCAGTTTGATCAGACTCCTGTAGTGTTAGACCAATCGTCGTAAGCTGAGCATCTCTCACAGACACTGACAGCGACGAAACGACGAGATGCACATCCCCTGTAAAATGGGATGCATGTTTGACCCTCTTCGATTATCACGATTGCACCGTTGCGTGTGCTGCACACCAACCGAGCGTTGCTCTGGACTAATAGGTACAGCACTTGAAGGACTAAAAACGGAAGGCAAAAGTAGAGAGGAAGGAAAAGCGGGGCAGATGGAGATCGGATGTATAGCTTTCTGGGTCTAGCGGGCTCAGGCTATCGATATACGACGCAGCCCAGCCTGATTAGTAGCAGGTAACCAGGTAGTCCTTTCGTGTTCGTCTTCGAGTTGAAGAGCTCAAGAAAAAAACTGACGACCTGCGGTACGGTATACAAGTAATATTACGTGTTGTGCTTGAAAAAATGGAACCGAAGGTACTGCCGAACGGCAGTATAGCATGTGCATGCTGAAACTGAGTCAGTTGGGCTTGTGGACGGGTTGTAATTATTGTAATTAATTTCGCGATGCGGGGACGCCGACCTGCGGACTTTTAATTTTCTTGACAGGGTTGAAGCGTTTCATTCACAGAGGGGTTTCACCACATCATATGGGGGTGGCTCGCACGGGTGGTATATATGCTTTGTGCTTGTAGGCCACGGATCTGGAGCATATGTTTATCTATTATGTGCAACGTTTTGGGTGTGCTCGTGATGAATCTGATTCATTTTTTAGCTGATTTCGTGGGTTAATCCGCATGCATATCCGAGAAGTGTCGGAATGTTAACAGATTGGGAGTTATGTTCCTCTTTGAAGCAGGGTCAGGGGTATTGTGAGCTAGGAGTACGACGAATGAGCCGTGCTATGACGCTTACTGGCCTGTGTACGACAAGAAATAAATCCGATTCCGGGATATTGTTGAGTTAGGAGTACGATTCATGAGCTGTGCCCTGACGCTGGCTAATCTATTGTTACAGCGAGTAGCGCCAATGTAGGAGGTTCATAGCGCTGTGACTGTCGTGACCAGCACTGTGGGGAGGATAATACGGCGCGAGACATCTGGTCTAATCAGTGTCACGCGTCGGGTCTATTCGATAGGCAGAGGGCAAGCTTTGGTTGGCATCCTCTGGGCGGATCTTATAGGGGCAGGGAGGATCCCCGGTGTGGAAACGCCTTTGGTTTCGTGTAAAGAACCAGTGACGAGGTCACGGAACACTCGGTGTTTACTCAACACCACCAAGAGAGACCAAAGAAAGAGCAGAGCCAAGTGATCTGTGATACCCGTCCTGTTAGCCCCACACCCCGTGCGCACTGCTGTGCCCGTCGCGCTCATTATTGTTCTTGCCCCCTTCGTTGATCGTCGGCATCAGCCTCATTGCAACTACGGCCCCGCTACGATCCACTCATCACGAACAGCAACTCTACTCACCCTGCGAGACACGTCACGAACAACAATACGACAGGTCAGCCAGCCTTGGGCATATGTAAGGAGCTTGTGCTAGGGTCTGAGGGTTGAAGCCTCCCGTATCATGGTGAACTCAGGGAGATCGACGTGCAGTGCAGGGAGAGTGGAGTCTTGGAGTGTCGGCAAGAAGGGGGACCCTTTGCGCGTACTCGTATGATGCACAAAAATAATAGTGCGAAACAAATTGGAAATCACATGTCAACTACTGCTGTACTCAATCGGTATATGCATGCATCCATGCATCCACATGTTTTCGTTGTTGCCTGCCTTGTATGATGGTGATCCGTGCAATATGCTGTTATATATTCACGCTGCTGCCGATGGTGCTCTGCCAGTTTGTTTCGTTAGGCTTTGAAGATACTTGTCTGGTCAATACATGCAGGTATATTCGTTGCTCGTACTCCGTTCTCCTGATGCTCGTGCTCGTATGTTCGTTCGGTGTTCATGATTGCACACACATGCATTTTCGTTAATAAGTGACTGCATGCTATTGACACACATGCATTTTCGTTAATAAGTGACTGCATGCTATTGACCACATAATGTCTCCAAAACCGAATGCGATCGACAGGCCTCGATACAAGCCAAAGGTGGCGCATGCACTAATAGACGCATGCTCTCGTGCACCGTTTGCTCGGTTAGGTGATCACGGAAAATAACAATGTTGATAGAGCCTTACGCCGTTTGGGCCTACATATGCATAATCCTACAGAACGATGAACCCCCCCTCGACAACAATGCGACTGGCAAACACGGAACTTCCAAGAAAACCACATACCAGGTATATTTTGGTGACAAGCATTCCTGCCGCAATGCTTGGACTACAACATCAGTAGTAATAGACCAAGCGTCGTACATATAGTTGTGTGTTTCTACTATAGCAAGACCATGAGACGACGAAATGAGCGCACGCACACTAATTGGGACGTCCGATGCACGTTTGAACCCCTTCAATGCCTTCGTTCGCACCACTGCCGGCGTTGCATGCCAACCGAGCGTTGGGCTCGAGTACCAGGTACAACACTCGAAAGACTGAAAGGCAAACATAAGAA
>JBBMHQ010069131.1:0-10198 GCA_037834295.1 Postelsia palmaeformis
CGTCGACTTGCGTCGAATTCTGCCTGCCCACGCAACGAAGGCGCTCTCAGCAATTGGTACCTTTTTATTTTTTCAAAAAAAGTCTCACCACCGTGGGATTTGAACTTGGGTACAAATACCAATGGTCTTTGAAGCTGACCACTAGTCTACCGGGGCGACCGGCTTATCATGGGTTAGATAATTCAAGGAATATATATATATATCTGTCTTGACAGATCTAATTAATGAAATGGTATGGTGGTCGACGATCTGTCAGTGATCTGTGAAGGATGTGAAACAGGGACACAACGACTGCGTACGGTACAGCACCTACCGTCTAGACTCCTTCTCATGGTCAGAATGAGAAACAAACCAGAATGGTGGCATTCATGGACGCACATAAAAAATGGCATCCACGGACGAGCCTACCTGCCACTCAAAAACAAAAAGGTGTGGAGTCGTTTCTTATAAACGAAAACCTGGGTGCCCTGTACTGCTCGTCATCCTTCGGTTCGTGGTCGCGAGACCAGGCTCCTCGTTTTGGATACCGTATCGGAAGTTTTGATGTATCGAAATATCGGACTTTCGATATATCGGAATATCGAACGTGTTTCGCCCTACATCTCCTAGTATAACGTATTTTTATGCAAATATCGAGGTCGTATCGAATAGGAAATGTTTTTTTTTATCCTACAGCACAATTCGTTTTTCGTTCGATATCCTTACACAAACGCACAGGGCGACGGACTGGATGTCGGAAAATAAATAGAGAACTATCCTTGATGGAACACGGGGAGAGGAGAAAAAACACCCCTCTCCTTTTCGTTTTCGCCCCAGACGGTGAGGGGGGGGGGGAAAGGCGTATACTAGAACAAATGGAAAACAACTATGAAAAAAATAAATGTAGTCCTAATTTATGATAATACATCACAAACCGATACATGGTACGTTCGTGCGTATTGTACTGTACCTTGCTTTCAACTCGGGCATGGTCGCTACTGGGGCTCCGCTACCCTTGTGGTACTTGAGAGTATTTTCCCGTGTCCAAAGTGCCACTTGATGACGGAAATTCGACGAACTTCGACGACCAGCAGGTCGAAAGCCGAAAGAACCTATGCCGGACAACAATGGCAACAGGGGGGGGGAAGGGACGACGCCTACGAGTCTACCCCCCCCCCCTTGTCCAGAAGGCTTCCGAGGGTAACTCCCAAGTCAAAACACTCCACGAGTGTAGCTGGGAAAAAAACGTGATGACAAAACAAAAGCAAAATGCAAATAATGAAAGAAACAATCGTAAAAAACATCATAACGGAGATGTTACCCGACGAGCAACCGTATTGAAGGGGCACCTTGCCAACTGCGGGGGGGGGGGGGGGAACCCGGATACTTGCAAGTATGTCTACGGACATTTTGGGAGGGTAAAACAGGTACCCGTTCGACGGCGGCTAACTGTTTAACGGCGGGTGCTCGTACAACGCCCGAGTACCCGTCTGACAGTAGGGTGCCCGAGTGCCCGCGGTCCATATACTCGGCGAGCATGAAGATGAAGTGTTACCCGTGTCCGTGACGGGGGTTTGCATGTTAGCATGTTTGCATGCCGGGCAATACCCTCACACGGGTAATTGGTAAAAAAGCAACACCTCTACTGAATAACAGCAAGAATAATAGCAATAACGAAAAACTAAATGAACACGACCTGGTACCTGGGTATATGTTTCAACGCTATTGATATTAATCATTAACTACCCTGGGGTAACTCAGGGTGAAAGCAAAACTAAACGTGATACTTGTACCCCACCGCTCAATTTCGAGACCCAGGAGGAGGAGTATACTAAGGCCAAGTAAGAAAAACGATTGTATTGAATTCGTGCAAAAATTCCACTCCGCCAGTGTTTGTGTTCAGTGTGACGTTATTAGTAGTGTGTTCGTGACATTTTGTCTCTTCGTTGTGGGCTCCTGAGTAACTATTAGTACCTGTAGTAAGAATCATTGCCTTGTAGGGGTGGTGCCTTACTGTCCGAGCTCTTCGCACAAGGGGTTCAATGAGACACCCGAAACATGACTTCGAAATTTTGCTATTTGTTGGCAAAATCCGATCAACATTCCTACGCGCGAATATTATGACCCTCACAGAGATTTAAAAAAATAGGGAAGGCGTTATGCCAACCGATCGATGCCGCTCCCTTGAGGAGTTCAACCAATCACGAAGTATTCAGCCAAAAGACGCAACGCCTACGCCATGAGATGAGCCTACACAACTACTGCAAACACGCTACCTGGTACCATAAAAGGCCGCCACTGCCGTTGCGTACCTCGTTGACGTTTTCGAGAGACCTCTCAAGGTCTTCCGTCGGGTCGGTGGTAGCGTCGTTGGCAGCCTTGAGTGCCAGGAGCTTGTTGTCGAGCTTCTGCTTCTCTCTGTTCAGCTGTCCCTCCAGGTTCGCCAACCTCGATCTCTTCTCCTCCGCCTGCACCGAAAACAATATGTACACGACCAATCAGGAGTCGGCACTCAGTGAGACAGGAAAGGACATTTATACGCACATACACCCTCCAAGTTTGGCAGGAAATCCTGAGCACATCGGACAGCACGCCCACATCTATACGTACTTCGAAGCACAGTACATGCATCCAACGCTTTTGGGAACGAAATATAAATACCTTCGGCAACTACTGACCTTCGGCAACTACTGCAGTAAGCGCAACCGATAAACTACGGAATACGTACCTTTTGAAAACTGACAATTTTCAGAATTGAATAATATCGGTCTTGCGAACGTCCGAAGGGAGCGCTTGTACCAACCAGGTATATATTAGAGACTACTGTAGAAACCGAGCTGAGAATAACCGGCTTATGAACCACCAACCAACCGCCAAGAAGAGACCACGCCCCCGCAGAACACCAATGAACAAGCAAACAATTACACTGATTATGTATACGCAGACTTCTTAATACTAAAATAGACTACTCGCCAACAAAAAAAGTAGGAACCCCCCCCCCGATAATAAGATCGAAATGAGTATTCTTCGCTTATTTCAAGAGTTGACCTTCACGGTACAACTTCTTCGGGTGGACGCGCGAAAAAAATGTGGTGAACGGATTAGATACTAAGAGGCACAGCCTTTAGCCTCCCTATGGAAAACGCGCGCGCTGGCACCGACACCAATCCCGCTAATCTGTCGTGCATGTATGTGCAATATCCCCTGACCAAACATGCCTCCCATGTACACGCTGAGATGCAATCCTGCTCCATAAACCCCTAATTTCCTGGTACACCTTAGTCACCCTGCCCTCGTTGTCGGGCCGCAAAACGATATATCGAAGTTTGGTACTTGCATCTATCGAAGTTCGACCGATACATCAACGTTCGACCTTCCCATACATCCAAGTTCGACACTACCGATGGCATTATCGGTATCTCGAAATTCGACATTATCGGTATCTCGAAGTTCGACATTGTCGATATAACGAAGTTCGACATTTCGATGTATCGAAGTTCAACATATTCGATACATTGAAGTTAGACTTTTGTTACATATTGGAAATTTCGATGCGATATCCACTGTTAATGCTAATAGTGTAACGCCGTTCCAGTGGCAGCCGCGCGAACCGATACCGACCAGTCAAACTCCCTCTTATTTATAGCGTCCTCCTTAGCGGTCCTAGTTTCGTTGTCGGCGGCGATGCGATATAATTGAAGCTCGATATTTCGATACCTTGCGATATCGAATTCGATCATTCAAAATGTCGTGTTGATATATCGTACCGACATATCGAAGCCCGACATGAACGATATATCGATATATCGAACTTCGATATATATATTATATATCGAACTAAGACATAGTGTGTATCGCGCTATCGAAGATCGATGTATCGAAGTTCGATACATGAAACTTCGATTCAATCCCCGAACACTACAATTAGGGGGGAACGCGCGGACCGACCGCAGCGGCACGCATCATACCTCGTCAAGAACCCTCCTGGTGCCTTTAGCCGTCCTGGCTCCGTGGTCAGCCGCCTCTCTGGCCGAGCTTAGAGCGATGTTAGCTTGCTGCACTTGCTCCGCTGCTTCCCCGCGCTGTGTTCCCGCGTCCACCCCGAGCACGCTCCTGTTGGTTGCCACGGTGCAGAGAAACAAAAACGAAAGAGAGTCGAGACCAGCAGCGGGGAAAACAGGCCAGAATCGCGAGAAAACGGGAAAAATGAGAGAAAAAAACAGAAACCAGCAGGGAAACGGGACGACGATCGCCAAAAGCGGGCGCAAAAAGAGATGGGGAAAGGAAAAGAAAAAGCAGAAACCAGCAGGGAAAAATTGACGAGAATCGTGAGAAAACGGGCAAAAAGGAGAGAAAAAAGGGCAAATCACAGAAGAGGAAAGAGCAGGGACAAAAGAGCAATTAGTGGAAAAAGTTCACGACGAGGGGGAAAGGGAGAGGAGAGATGTAAACGAGAACTGAGGGCAAAAAAAAAATAAGGCAAAGAAAGCAAAGAGAGCAAAGAAGGCAAAGAAAGCAAAGAAAGAAAAGAAAGCAAAGAAAGCAGAACGAGTTGTATGATACCACCCGCGAGAAGCAACGTACACCTGTAATTACGAAATAAGAATAACGACAGCCGTCGACTTAAAGTCAACCAACTGAAGGTTTCGGTTCTATCCGTCGAAAGCGTGTGGCCAGATCTAGAAATATCCGGTCGAGAGTCAAAAACAAAAAACGAACCTAACACATCGGGACTTATTTGTTACTGTAGTCCCCGTTCCTCGGTGCACTGTACATACTAATCACTCTAGATAGATAGATAGACGGGTGAGGCAAAACCAGAATGCGTCACCTGTGCTTGTCGGCGTTGACGACGTTCATGCGCGTCTGAATATTTCCGTCGCTGATGCTGAACTTGGAGCAGCTCCTGCCTCCGAGACACGGGTAGTACGCCTCGTACATTCCGTGCGGCATGCGCTGTGATTGACAGAGCGATTGGGCAGAGAACCGATCAACGATCAAACTCAGTAGTCACCGTGCGCACATTGCTACAGTTAGCACGAGCGCACCCCAACAGACAGACTGCTGCCAACGAAACACGGAGAGCATAGCCTCACAGCAGTAGTACACCAGTAAGCATCGCCAGGAGAACTACTTACTGCACTACGTCCAGGCAAAATACGTTGCAGTAGTGCAGCAGCATAGAATGGTTGCGGTGGACGGTACATCATTGCTGTGCTTGGAAGAGCAATTGGTCAGGAATAACCAACGACGCTATTTACTTTACGTAGGGTGCTACTGAAGTAGATGTGTACGCCATGACAGTAGACCAAATAGTACACTGGTAATCGGTACCGGTCATAGCCGGTACCGAACTGGACGGATAAATTACTCCGAAAACGTCGGCTATGAATCGATTTCCCCTCCCAAAAAAGCCGCACCCATGAGGCAGGTCACATAGTATCTTAATGCTAGCGTCCCTTCGTTGTCGTGCTGTTGTGGAGCTGCGATATCGCTCGCGGAGTGATACTTGATCACTGTCTCTCAGTACAGCATTGAGGCCTTCTCCGAAAGGGATCCACCCTGCGGGCGTCCCCTCTTTTTTGTTTCAGATTACATAGAAACCCACTGCTGTCTCTGGAAGCAGCCACGATCGATTCACTGACGTTGTCATCCATGTGTGCAAGACACCGAGTGCGAAGCGCTGTGAGATGCTGGGCGAGTCGCATGAAGGGTGAGCTCCATTCTCCACTAAGAACCACCCGTGAAGCGGCAAACAACGTCTGCCTGGTCGGTGAAAACCCGACGTGATCCATTCCGGCATTGTAGGGGTGCGAGGGTCTATGGTCGAACGACTACGGCTATCCATGATAATGAGTACACCCCTCTTCCCTCCCCCCGAAAAAACTGCCACAATAGTGTGTTATCGCTCCCGTCTCCCGAGCATTCGTGTGTCTCCTCAGTGCCTCCTCAGTGCCTAATATACTCCACAAAATCAGAACGGTTCTCTTTTCGCCGGTCCATGATACGTACATAGCTTGAAAGAAAGCTGACAAACCGTACTATCTGCTTGAACTATGATAGTACGCGTTTCCTGGGTCGGGATTGGACCTAGATCCTGCACAACCTCTCAGATCATAACGGCATGATCTAGACGACGCCTAGAGTAGATAAATAGATCGTACATCGTGATCTGTCCGGTGGGTTGAAGTACTCAGAATGAGCGGTCTCGGGCTCAGCATAACCGGTGTATTTCAGTACTCAGAACAAGCGTTGCAAATAAGATAGTCGTCTTCTCATGTCAAAGGCTGAGCTCTTACGGCATTGGCCTAATCGTATAAACTCGACAGGGGTACAGCCTCACTTGACCATTACCCTTGGAATCCCGACTCTAACCCGCCACCGAATGACACTGAAACCCGATTTTCACTTCACACACATGATAGTTGCCGCGTTGGCCTAGACTCAGTCTCGTTGCTGGACACAGCCCGCGACCGGAGACTGACTCCTCCTTTAGACCCTACTCTAGACGGCCACCAAATAGTGCGGAAACCAAGTTTACTTCGATTCACATCTGGTCGCTGCCAGACGCGCCAGGGAGGCAGGCCCTTTCCGTGTCTTCTTCGGACCACATCTCTTAGTCCCGACTATAAACCGCCACCTAATGGTGGTGAAACTCGAGTTCACTTGACTTCACACCTGGTAGTTGCCGGACGCGCCAATGAGAGAAGCCCTCTCGGCATCGTTCTTCGACGGGAAGAGGCAGGTCTTCTCCACCGAACACTGGTCCAGCAATGCGTTAAACGCCTGCATTTTCAAACAGACAAGGAGAAAAAAAACATGGAGCAAATATAATAGGGACAGAAAAACCTAAGTTGCTACCAGGGTATTCAATAGGTCGAAAAACGAAGAACAAATGTACCACGATAATAAAAAAGTATATCTGAGCTGTCAGACCGAACAAGAAATATATGTATCGTGAAGACATTCGACACCTGTCGGATTGAGATATGCACGATCTATTGCCGGAGGGTTGAACAAAAACAAATTGTATTCCAGTGTTGAAGATAATTAATATCTACAATCAATATTGACAAGTACGTGGTACAAGAAGGTGTCCTGTACCGCCATACCTGTTATCGGTGGCCAAATGAGAAACAAAGTTGGTTGGGCTCGAGAGGTACAAAGCAACTAGTTGCGCTGTTCGGGCAGAGCAAGTGCCGTGCAACAGAGACGGAAACAGATCGGAACATACGCCCATCTCGGGCAGATCATCTACGGATCATACACTTCGTGAACTGCATATTTCAGCACAGATAAATATGTATTCCTGATCTACATGATCTGTGTGATCTAGCTCATGTTGTCGCATGGGAGCCATGTATTATCTGCATGATCTAGGACATGGTTCCTGAATTGGACATGTTCTACACAGATTCTGCGCACCATATCAGATCACATAATATCATATAATATCGTATCATATGATATCATATCCTATCGTATCATATCATGTCGGCAGCTTGAGATACAGCTGGTCTAGATCATGATCGGTTCGACCGGTGGGTCCAGACCAACCGCAGGCCCGCCGGTGTGAGAGAGGGGATAGTAGTGTCTGAGGGCACTGCTTGTAGCCTCGTTTGGGTAAACTGTCACTGGGACTGACGGCTCTTCCTATTAATAGCTGAGGAAACACCCAATTTCAGTCCCGATCGCCGTCAAAACACCTGTGAATACAATATTAAGTCATCTAATACTGCACTAACTGTGTAGAAGCCTAACCCTAACCCAATATCAAGTTGTTTTGGAAGCACAATCGAAATACAGTGAGGACAGACGTATCGTACGCCAGTCTAGGGGGTGGGAAATTACTAAAAAAATGGACATGTTTCTTTTTTTTTTACAGCGAGGTTTTCAAAGGGCTATGAAAAGCGACCGGACATACTGACGACCGTTACCGTGCCCCCCAAAGTAACCGAAACCCTAAAGTAGCGCAACCGTGACCGGAACCATGAAAAGGTAGGCGGGTGTCACACCATGAAAAGGTAGACGGGTGTCAGGATAAAAAGGGCAAAAAACACTTGTATTTGTCCAACTGATGGGCCTTGCCAACTGAGACTCTGCTCAATACCCGTTTGCTCTCCCAATATATTTCGAGATAAACCTTGCACGGCTTGCCACGGCGGTCCAGTGGCTACCTTCACCTCGAATATCACTAGCGTTGGAGTGGGGGGTTCAAAATCCCGGTATCACGTGCTTTTTTTCTCGAAGGGCATCAACTGTCGAGAGGGCCTGGTACAGCGTTGGTAGGCACATTTCGACACGAGTCGATGAGGCAAGGAAGTGCTGAATCCTTATCATCACAAAAAAAAACATATTGGGAAGGGGAAGGGGAGAGGAAACCCTACTATATGGCCCAATGGTTCATCTGAGGTAATACTACGACGACTACGAGGGAAAGATACGAGAACGGTGAACGATAACAAAGGGATAGGCGGAAGGGAAGAAAAAATACTGCCAGGGTAAAAGCGCCATGGCATGGCTCGTCGGGGAAAGTTTAGTTCCAACTATTTTTTTATTTTTTGAAAGCCGTTTCTGGGTGACACGTAGATCTATATCTCCTCAAGCGAGAAATGCCAGGAAACATTGCAGGTGTCCAAACCCCTAATATACCGTGCGCTGGTGTAAAAACTATTCTGGCTGTACCCACCTGGTCGTCGGTCACGTTCACGGCCTGCATGATCTGGAGAAACCCCGCGGGGTTCTGCGGAGGGGTGTACCTCTCGGTCGGCGACTGCACGATAATAGTCGGCAGCCCCCAGTGGTTCCTGCCGCGGGAGCTTTGCCTGAAGGACTTCATCACGCTCATCAGGCTGGTCTTGTCCCTTTCAAGGCAACGTCGGACAGCAATAATAAACGGATAGGTCGTGAAAATACTAGATACACACCACAAAAGCGAAAAGACGTGTACTAGTGTAGTGGCTTACATTCTTCTTCTTGAGACAGACGTGATATCGTTTTTTTGCTCGAAAGTCAGCTGTGCAAGCTTGGTGTCATACAAGTGATACTTCCGTATAAAAAAAATACTGCCCACCGATAATATTTTGAGTGGCTTTGTACGAATATCGCATCTCTTTTGTAGCTTGGTTCTTTATACAGGGCACAGGGCATTCTTGCTAACCCTATTGGCGCCTAAGTAGAACGTGTCATAAAAGACCACAACCAATTTCGGGATTCCTTGCTCTTTGAGGCGTGTTTTGAACTGCTCATTGAATGCTGCGAGCAACACGCCGCATCTTTGTATAGCGAAACACTATAAACTTCCATCCGAGTCATATACAAAAATGGTAGCCCCTCATCGGATGAACCTGTCCGTGACAAATGCTTAACCCTCTAGATACTGCACTGTGTGTGTTCTCATAACATAAAAAAACAAGCGTTCTTTCTGCCCGTCGACATCCAGCACCGCCCAGTGTCCGTGCCAATTCCTCAACCCTTTTACGGGGTACCATACTCTAGTAAATAGGACCTACGGTGGAAACAAGAAGCTACATATTTCGCTATTTTTGCTAACAATATATGGTCCTATTAACTATGGTTCTCCGTAATAAAGACATACAAGCTCTCTCGTCACGGCACATCCCGACAGAGATACTAGGTAGTAATGCAGTGAGCAAGAGTGGGCAATGCAATGCCCATCGTACTGGATACGACAGACACAACATTTCACATTTCAGCAACCCATCCGGGTAGAGTATCTGACTCAAACAGTTCCAAGTCGCTCGTCCCAAGTAGGGGAGTGCGGTCCTAAACAGATGATGATCCTTTTTATACCAATAATACTTCAGTCCCGTTGAGGGGATAAACTGCTGCTTATAATTTGAAAAGTTGTCTCCCAACGTGACCGAAAGAAACTGCACTGCACTTGAGAGAAGGGCCAAGTCAAAAACTATTGCAACCCAAATCCGTGGCGCACGGTTCGAACAACACGTCGCGTAAAAAAAACGAAATCATGGTAAAGCCTCCCTCCGATACAAACCCAGGGCGACGCGTGCTACGATGAGGCATGCCTGAAATATAGCGCCTCATAGTACCTTACAGCGCCTAATAGCGCCTTATGATCCCTTTCAGCGCCCCAAAGTGCTCTATAGCGCCTTATGGTGCCTTACAGTACCTTACAGTACCTTACAGTACCTTACAGTACCTTACAGTACCTTACAGTACCTTACAGTACCTTACA
>JBBMHQ010069142.1:0-13294 GCA_037834295.1 Postelsia palmaeformis
CCTCACGTTGATACCAATCGTGAGTTAGCTCAGGCACAAAGGGTATCGCTACAGATGATTAACTCCAGCACATGCCGCCGAGCAATGTGTGCCAAGCCGGTTTTCTTGTGAGATGCTTCAAAACTCAAACCTCATGTTCTCGTCGTATTATTAATAGGTTCTTTGTTAGCTGTGTGCCGGTATTTTCTTAATTCCTTTTTCCGCTAATAACTGCTGTGTGATATAAGTGCTGTATCGTAAAAGGGCGATCGAGGTTGCGGTCGGGCTGGTCGTTGGTTCACGTCATGGCACGTAGCAGTGACACAAACGAGTATGTACGTATGAATGATCAGTCGTTACGTGTCACATGTGACGAGAGGGGTGTGAGGGGCAGTAGTAATGATGGTGGCAGTGGCACTAGTTGTAATATTATTAAAAATGGCGTCGATAGTAAAGGTGGTCGGTGGTAGCAAGTGGTAGTCAGAGTGACATTAGAGCACTATTAGTAGTACGACTAGTGGCGTGTGTGGAGATGAGGGGTTAACAGCTCACTTAGGTACATCGCAAAATGAGAGCCTGAAACAGCTACATGCGGTCGTAGTAGTAGTAGTAGTAGTAGTAGTAGTAGTAGTAGTAGTAGTAGTAGTAGTAGTATCGTGAGGAGATGAGCGGCCCACAGCTTACATGCACAGCGCGCGCTCGAAACTACCAGGTAGTTTGTGAACTTCTGGGTTGTAGTGTTCAATAGTAATAGTGGCATTAGTGGGGCATCAGTGGTGGCGCATGGAGATGCACACAGCTAACAGCTAACATGCACAGCGAGCGATTGAAACAGGTATGCACTAACAATATCAGGTTCGTTCGTACTACACACCATGGTACCAGGTATGCACCTGGACCAGGTATGTACCTGGTATCACCTACACTGCATCTCCCGAACTAAGGTCAAGGCCAACCACTTCCTGGTTCCTTGAGTATTGATTGGACGATGGCGGGCATACCTCAATAAAGTGCCATATATTGTGCCAGTACATCGGTTGGATAATCAAAGCAAAGTTGAAGATGGGGTGGCCCTCGCCAAGAACTCGCCCGGATAGAAGATACTTGCAACTGACGACGACAGCTGTGCGACGCTGGAAGACAAGCAGTATCGGGCACGATACTACCGCGAGCACAGTTGGGGGGGGTGGGATGGCCAGTACTTCTCCCACAATCCCTGTCATCTGGCTTTGTGTTGGTATCATGACAAATACACAGCACTAATAACCGGGGTCGCACGTTATTCCCCACGTTCATATCTGGGTTCCAACTCATGAAACAACTTCTTTTTTTTTGCATCGTCGCCTGCATTCTTGGATCCCGATCTCGTACCCAGCACCTCTTCTTTTCGGCCACTACACTCTTCGGTGACATTTTTCGGGCGGACGCGGCCTCACGGTTTCTGGAGGATCTCCGCCTTGACCCATGGCTATACTAAAGTCAAGTTTTTCAACAGCAGTAGAACACTTTGTCGTGCACGTAAGTGTCCAGAAATCCTCGCCCCACTGGTTAATTTTCATTGTCGTCCTGGCATTTTTAGGAGTTTGGTGTGTGTGTGAGCTGCTTTACGCAATTTCATCACTCGGCGAAATAATACCAGGTACCAGGTACAGGTTAACTTCCCCTGTAGAGTAAACACAGATGTCATAAGGATACCCTCGGCTGGGTATTTGGTCGACCTTTTTACCCCTATAGCTCATTAGGTGCTGTGACACCTTCACATGTGACGTCGTAGAGGACACGGGTTCGAATCTCACTTCGAGCGTTTATTTGTAGAAACGCTTGCACGCGGGTGAATCTCTGAATAGAAATACCTCTCTGGTTCCTCAGGTATTGAAACGAAGTTAGTAGGTCAGCGTACGGCCGTATACGGTACCGACGCCCCAAATATCCCGCCGTTCAGGAGGGGGGGATAGTGCTATAAGGGTTACCCCGGCCTGGGTAATCGATGGACTTTTATCTCCGTAGCTCAGTAAGTGAAACACCTGCACATAGCAATATATGGTAAATAAACGGTACTCGAGCCCTTCGTCGCGCCTTCGCTGAGCTGCGAAAAAAAAAGCTAGGCGTAACATGGACGTTCTTCGAGAACGAAGCGCGGAAAACCAACCAGTGCAAGCAGGATGCCGACGTACGTACGACATGTACACACATGTACGTGACGAAACGGACGAACGGTATGCAGACGAACGGCCGCATTGGGCTCCATTGTGCTTTATTAACCCTGGCAGGACTGCAGTCCCGTTTGGGGGACATACTACTTGGAATTGGAATAGTTTGCTCCCAACACGGTACTGTAGTCTTAAAAGCCTCAATCGAGGTACTTCTTGAAATACCTCAGGTACATCTCAACAACTGCGGCAGCATAGCAGCACCAGGATATTTCGTCTCCCCGGATCCGGAAAATAAATAATTACTACCTGGTATTGTAGGTATTTTCCTATTTCCTCCTATTTGGTGCTTTCCTTCCTCGCATCAGAATGAGCACCAAGCGTCAACACTTACGAGTATATATTTATGAGATATCAATACCTATCCAAGATATTGTTTTTGTGACGGATGTGGTGCAGTGCTTTAATTAGAACTCGGTAGTACTCGTGCCCGAAGTTCGGTTCTCAGCACGCGTTTTTTTTTTTTTTTTTCATCTAGTCATTTTTTTTTTAGTACCAAGCAGCTCTCTATAGTACCAGGTACCTCGTACCTGTTACATTTTATGTACGAGGTACCAAGCACTGCTGCTGTATATACCAGGTACCAGCTATCTACCAGGACCAACACCAGGATCAACACCACCACCAGAATGGGACTACTGCCAGACTGGGCATCTTCGATATAGCTATGATACATAGGCCGGCATATATTACACATTACATATTAATTCATACATATTCAGAACCAGGGATGTACAACGAATCGTGCACAGCCAGTTGTCAGATCAAGTCCCGCTCGAATGAGGGGAGGGCTAAAAAAAAAATATGCGCATAATGAATACAGGCTGGCCGTTCCGTCAATCCTGGCACTAACGCCCCAGTGGGGCCGCCGGACTACAGTACATCCTTCATGGTGCTGAGGTGAGGCCATGCGTAACCCGTTGGTATCACTCGTCATCGATAAAGGCACGCTATTACTCTATTAATAGTACTGGAAGTAACGCGCAATGTGTAGAGTTGGGTTCCCACGGAATCCTCGATCTCATACAGTCACGTGACCTGAGGCTTCCGAGCTAGAATACGTGTGTGCGAATCATGATATTAATAGTTGTGTCCTACAAGCAAAGAGGGGCACGTACCGCATACTACGACTGCTGTACTGCTGTGTGTGCTCTTCACATTTCAAACTGTCCTTCCTACCCGTTGACAGCCCAGCACAACCAGTGTCCGTGCCGATTCTTCAATCCTGGATCCTGGAAGAGATGCACGTTCTGTGATCACAAAGCTACGCCAGAGATACTACATTAGTACGTTGCCACGTACTGGTCGTTGCCACGTACTGGTACGCAGTGAGCACAGCAGTGGCGAACAGGGGTGGACTTAATTAATCTATTAATAAGAATTGATTGAATTACTTGAGCTACGATCCTGCTGTACTGATTGTAGAGTGGATTAATATAATTCGCCCATTAAATAAAAAGCGGCACGATGTATACAGCGAAGTGTTTTTTGAATAGATTTTTTCAAAACCGTTTCGAATGCACTTTACGGGTCGGTGTACCGGGGGGTACTCGTGTAATATAATACGAAGTATACCGTAGTATCGTATACAGGTATACAAGAAGTTTTAGCAACTTCATCAACCATGATCTATTAGGGACCAACTATTGAATATCATAAATGATGTGTCAAGTACTGGTTATGGTTGTACATCGACATTGGATCACCATCTATTAATACGACCTTTGCTTGGTGACGACCAACAAGAAAAAACGGGGAGGGCGAATCACAAGTGTCGGAAGTCATAATGTGTGCCTTCCCGTGGCCGTAACGTAACTGCTTGTGACACAGACTTAGACTCCCTCCCATTTCTTCACACTATTAATACTACTGTACTATCCCGGCATACATAATGCCTCCCCCAGTGCCCTTCCTTTTCTGTCACTATTTTTTGGAGCGTGTGAAACTCCGCATCTTCTGCTTCTTGTTTCCCTTTCATTTCTTCGTGTTTAGCTTCTTTCGTAGACGAATACTAACAACAAGAAGACAACAAGTGGATAGTACGTACGCATCCTACCTGGTATTCGTAATATTCACATCTACTACATACAGCTCTTGCTATGAATACGTGGTACGTAGCTGCTTTGTTTTGAATACAGACTACATGTACGTACACCAGGTATGAAAGAAGGAGAGCACCAGCCGCCACCAAAATTTGAACTACAGCAGTACCCGTAGAGTGAGCGAACTTTGGCTAGCTCCGCTTGTACGTAATTAATAGTCAAAACAACGATATCGTTTTTTTATGCGACTCGCAGAAAAGCCGGTGTGGGTGGAGGTCTCGATGCTCAGAGTATGGGTCCCGAACTCCTTTCTGAAAAGAGCGGTACAATAGCATCGGCAAGTGGGGAGGACAACGTCACGAGTATTCTCATTAAACTGAAACAGGCATGACGCCAGCCGGCCCTACGCCAAGTCAACGAAATGAAGGTCTCGGTGTTTTTGTCGATCGCCTGCAACCGGCGTACTCTCCACTGCTGGCGCTAATGTTCGGGGCACACCTCGGGGTATGTGCCGAATAGCTTATGGCTGACGGCGCTCCCCCAATCCATTGTTGGTGTCTGCAATCCAGTTGATTTCGTGTCGTAGAACACCAAGTGGCATCAAGTGCATCTCAATAAATGCGAGGCGTTGCCCGAAGTAGACCCAATTTGGCTGTCGAATAGTCATTTCGGCACAGATGCTTCATTTTTGGTTACGTGCTTGGCTTTTTGAAAAGGCTGCCAACGTTGAAGAAATAAAATGTCCGACAAGGTTTTTCTTCGTTACCGTGTTCGGTTCGGTTCGGTTCGGTTCAGATGTTCGGTCGTGTTGTACCGTGTTCGGTTCAGATGTTCGGTCGTGTTGTTTCGTTTCAACTTTTTTTGCTTGGTTTGCTGCTGTACACACCCGAGCATGTTAATTTCAGATGCCATTATTTGACGATTTTAGGCCAACCATTATTCTTTGGTGCTTGGCACGAATCGGAACACACAACGGGAGAGTAAAAAAGAGAGGGAACAAAAATCCCTTAGGACTGAGAGTCATGTCTATTGAATGTTGCAATTTCCGCATCGTCCAAACCTGAGAGCCTCGGTTGCTGTGATGCGCCAGGCGCCCAGATGGCAATGGAAAGGTATGTAGGACACACACGCCAAATAACAGCATGGCTACGTATTCATCTGATGTCGCCGCATTCTGCGCCTAGCTCCCACAACACCTACTTTGTCTGGTCGGTTTCGTGCTGCCGTCCTGCTGTGGTACTGGTAGTCATCACATAGCCCCATTGCCTCATAACTTTCAACCTCATGCATCTCTCACTTCGTTCGGGCGGGCTGCACAATCGCGATCATGACCGATTAGCCTTTTTAGGCGGAGAGGCCCTTCCTAATCCCTAGCAAAATAGTCCATCACTCAAGTGTTTTGCCTCTTATCACCAACACGAGAAATGCCACCAGATCCCGAGATAACAAGCAATCTGCGCAGCCACCGACTAATAATGTGGTTTTGGTCGGTGGTTTCGGCAATGAAACCTGCTGCTCAGATCCATCATCGATATACGTACAACAGTAGTCGGGCCTGTATAAGGCGGTGAGAATATGGCGGCCGCTCGAGATGAGGCGGCGAAAATCGGCTGTCACGACAGGAACCCTGAAAAGGCGGCTAACGCCATGTTTTAGACCCCTAGGGCCTATATATGGAACGATATCTCCGCCCTTTTCACAGCCCGTTCAGTGCAAAATCTCGCTCGGCTCTGCTCCTCGTCTCTTGATACACATGACACCCCACTGCTGCGGCTGCTCCTTCTGCTGCTGCGAGTACACACGCACCCCTGGAGCACGACGAGCTACCTGGTATGGGGACGATTACGATGCCCTGCGCGGTAGGCGAACTGTGTTTGGCTTTAGACCACACCCCAGAGCGCCCTGACGGCAACGAATGCCGCGGGGAGCGCGGTGGTCGACCCCACGGAATCTGCAGTGACGCCGACCCAGACTGCGACCCAAGGCAGCGCCTCTTACCATGATTGTCTTGCAACCATGATTGTCAAGGGGGTGAACGTTGTCGAGAAGGAGGGGAGTGATGACCACACCACAGCGCACGGGTCCCGTGCCCCTCTTTGCCCCACGTGGAGCTTTTATTATAGCAATTCGTTTCACTGCAGAGCGCGTCGACGGCTTGCGGCAATGGCGATGCTGCTTTTGATCTGCAGAAGGCCAGGATGGCGTTGGTCAAAGCACAAGTATCTACTGTAACACAGCAGTGCGACAGGCAGACATCAGGCGTTTGTTCTTTCAGCGTACCTTTGAGATGGGAGGTTGCACATCGGAGTGGTGTTGTCGAGTGCATTAATCATAATCATATTAGTCAGAGTAATCATATCATAATCATATTAGTCAGAGTAGAGCAGTACGGTACTACCGCAGTACAGGTTGGAGTTCTGCTCTGAATGTATGTACAGCTGTGCGAGGGGTCCTGCGAGCACAAGAGAGTGCCTTCAGCGGGCTCGGTGGCGCGCAGCTCGCCTGTTAATAGTATTGTACCTGGTGCTCTTCGTCACGTGAAACGTGCGTGCGTGCGCTTGTCTACCTTAATGTGGTGTATTGTATGTGTTTCACATGACACATTCCACCGAATTCAGTGCTGATGTGACGACAGTATCAATAGAAATGCTGAATTGCTGCACCTTCCTTCTCCGAACACAATCTCCCTCCGTGTGACACCCTCGGTCACGTGTTGGTCAGGAGCGCACTGTCTTGTATACTATAACGCTGTGATGACTCCAGTAGGAGGGAGGCTTCCGCCCTTTTGGGGTAATAGGCGAAACCCCCCAATAAGGACGGCCAACCGCCATAAGGCGGCTAAAATCTCGGCGCATTACACTGTTTTCTATATAGCCCCCACTTCTGCTCGTGCATATATACATATGTACCGGGTGCGACTACGAGTAGCAATATTATTCGCGTTTTCATCGTGTATTTTGGTGTATTTCGGTAGTTGGCACTTGACTCTCCTGCTGCTGCTTCAATAGTATCAGCTTCAAGGTTCATCAGTCATAGACATGCTTCAATACTATCAGCTTCAACGTTCATCAGTCATGAACATCCCAAGAAACGACGAAGACCACGGGGGAAACCCCCGACACGAAAAAACACAACGATGTGCAGAACTCTCAAGCCCATAGGACCGCAGTCCCGTTGTGGGGACAAACTACTTGAAATTTGAGTGGTTTGTCCCCACATTGGGACTGCACTACTAAGAGGGTTACAACTTCCTCCCCGTTGTCGAAAAAGCCAGCTTTGAAAATTGACCGAGCGGGTGTTATCGCTAGCGTGTTACATCGTACGGTATTCATATTCTTAACTTATTGCAAGGCTCCCCTTCGGGACGGAGTTGACTTCAAAGCTCGAGGGGAGTGTTGCAAGTTGAGAAGGGGGAGGCAGGATCATCATGAGGCAGTCTTACTTATCCGAGTACTGCTGTATACTGCTGTGGCGGGAAGAGGTTCGACGAAGTGTGAGCTGGATTTCAAAATCGTGCTGAATTTCCTGGTGAACACAGCACACACATGTGTGCCAACACCCACACTGCTGTTGTGCCGTTGCTGTTGTTGTGGTTGTGGTGCGTATCGTGGCTGCGCGGTTGCTTCTTAAGTACCTATACGTCCTCCTCGTCGTCCTGCCCCCTGCGCAGCATCTAACTTGAATTTCGTTTTCAATTATGCATGTGCTCGTTCCTACTCCCTGGATCGACAGGGATCACGACCCACACACGCACACACAAAATGCGCCGTCTGTAGCCATCCCAAAAGGAAGCACTTGATGAGCGACTGCTGCCGTTCCATGACTGCCTCCTCGTCGAGAGCTCAAGGGACGGTGTGATGCTTGAGGAACGGTGTGGTCAGACAGCAGCAGCAGCCAACAACCAGCAGCAGACCAACATCTTGGTTTTTCGGGGTTTCCATTTTCCTGCTTGGCTCTAGCAGGTCGGAATGGCTCCCCGTAGGTACTTCCCAGAGAACGCGACTTTGAAGGACCAGAGCACGCGCCACGGACCTCGGCCAAGTTCTGCATTTACGTCGAGGTGTACAGGCGGGCTCTCTTGGTGCCACGCAGTCGAGAACGTGAGAGAAGACCCGCGGTTAGGGGAGAAAAGTGAAATTATTCCGGAAAAAAGCCAATTAGGGTTAGTATTAATCTACATCTTGATGTATGACAGCATTGTGTGCGTTCTTGACGTCGCATTCTGTATACAGCATCGTTGCTACTGACACCACAATTATGAATGGGCTGGAACGCAAACGAACAGCAGTAGCCTTAGTGGGTCTTTTATGTATCCACACATTAAACGTTGAGCTTTCAAAAGTGACAATATTGGAATAGGTATATGTCATGGTAAAAAATCAATCCGCGTCGGTGCCGATCTTCGCCTTCGATCACACATACGCCCCCCCCTGTCCGAAATCCGTTATTAGGCTGAAAAAGGACGTCTCCACAGGGGTGACGATGGAACCCTCCTGTTGGTCGGGGCAAAACCCGCTTCCTACCGTCGGATGCAGATTTTTGTTGGTTTAATCGGCTTCGCCTTGTGACTTAAAGAGGTGAGGGAGTGGGTTGTGAAGCGCCGTATCTTCGACCCATTTCTCAGATTTTTCTGGATGGATTTTGTCCCCTCCTGATTTCTATGCACCTGCACACAACCCTTTCAGGTGGGCTTGTGCCATGGTATTCATGATCCCGTCCCCATCTACTGTCGAGGGGGCGTGCTTCTGATGAAACGCGCCACGCAAACAATTCATGTAAACCACTCCTGCTCTGAGGACTCTCCGAGAGCCAGGAAAGTGGAAATCAAGATAAGGTATCAACCTCTGTGAGTAACTACACACGTCTTGCTCGACCTGCATTACAGGTATTAATAGTATTAACAGTCGGGCCTGCCCTATACTGCCGCCGTTGTGATCCGGCAATCAGCCTATACCCAGGCATACTATCAAATATGTACGTGGTTATTAGAACGAGTAGCCGATCATGTTTTTGATGCTACACTAGTAGTACACCTGGTGTTTTTCTTGTCACTCTGGCAAACCTCCTCACAAAGGGTAGGGTCGAGAGTGCACCAATGGAACATAGGGAAACTATCTGCACTCCTCCGCAAGGTGAAAAAGAGGAACAAATCAGAAAGGGTGAAAAACTGGGACGAACGAGACGAATCGACAATTTTCTTGCCTAGAATTTTGTTCACTTGGGGTTAGTTTGGCCTCCCCCTCCTGCCCCGGGACTCGAAGAGTACAATTGTCGTGCCGCTTTCCCCCCCGAACATAGAATATACCTTCCTTTTGGCAGGTTGGGGATAAGGTAAGGGCGATAGGGCAATGCTAATATGATGAGTCATGAACTGATATTCGGAATATATATATTTATTTACCCTCGTGACATACTGCTGTCTGATTGACAATCTCTGATGGCAACCACCAGTAGTTGTACAGTGGCTATTCGCTGGCGTTATTGACTCCTGCCTGGATTCAGGCGTGTGCATCCATTCATGCCGAACAACATCGCACAACAATGATGCTTCAGCAACTGCCAAATTGTAGCATTAGAGTGCGTGCAATGTGTGCACCAGGTTATCATACCATATTATCTCATAATACGGTGCCCTTCTATTTGCTCGATTGCAGGGTAACCCTTCTAGAACTGCAGTACCGTTGTGGGTACGAAGCACTCTAATTCGAAGTGGTTTTGCCCCAAAACGGTACTGCAGTTCTAAAATGGTCAACCTCCAAGATCAAAAATGTCTTCAAGTAACCTACTTGATGAGTATTATTTAGTGTAATCATATACATAAAGGGGAGTGTCGTGTGCACTCCCGTGTGGTTCCAGTAATGTTGGAGATGGGTTGCTCGAACAAATGGTACAAACTAACGAACACATGCTACTGAACAAAAACCCGTGCCCGAACCCAATATTACTACTGATCTTACAGGGGGCCTTAGAGAAAATAGGACCTACGGTACGCGCAAAAACCTATATAATGACTCATTTTTAACTCACAATATTTGGCCTGATTTACTATGGTCCCCCGCAATAACCCTTTTTGCTCCCTGGACTACACAGTAGTATCAATATCATTGTAATTATAGATACGGCGAGGGTTACTAGAGGTTCACAAGTCGTTCAGATCACGATCAAGATCATCTAGATCCTCAGCTGCCGTTATGAGATGCTGTGCAGGATCTGTAGAGTACAGACCCGACCCAGCAAACTTGTGATACTGTAGATCATACATACTATACAGCTCCCACGCGGCAACATGAGCTAGATCATACAGATCGGGACTCTATCTGCGCTGGAATACCTACATAATGAATTGAGGGAGTAGATGATTTGTGGATGATCTGTCCGGTATGTGGAAGAGTCTCATCGCGAGTTTTCGAGATTCCAAGGAAACTATTATCAGAAATCGGGAACCGATATGATAATAATCTGTAGTTTGTTGTTGTAGAGAGAATTATGCGTTATGGTGCATATTCTTTGGCTGGGTACGTATCAGTAGTACGTAGCTTGCTTCGACAGCAACAACGGACACTGTTTGGTTGATCGTGCTTGTGGGACTATCAAGTGGATACCGCACGGTACTGGCAGACTGGTGGAACACGCTAACAGACAGGGCCCGTGGCTTGCACCTGAACAGCGGTCGCTCGCTGGGCAAGGTATTCGTGATTTCTCCCGCCAACCCACCCTTTTATTTTCGATGGTGAGGGGATGGAGAAGTTAACGAGGATGTAAATAGGTAAGTTGCTCGGTGGATAATATAGCCGAGTGCAGACCTATTTACTTTCTTTCTTCAGTCGCATGCGAGAGTTTCTACCAGGATGCATGACTTTCTCCCGGGAGTACAATGGTGCTGGACCATTGGGTGTCTCAGTCGAACTCGTACAGTATGACCCAGGCAGTGAAGGGAGGGAGGTGCGCAAAGTCATGTGGGTATGACACCGAGTTGGATACTGTGGTAGACCTGTCAGCCAGCTGCTCTCCCTCCCAAGCCACAGGAAATGATAGTAAACAACGCAATTCGGAAGATATATACAACAAAATGCGCAAATATTCGAGAGAACAAGGTATCAGCCCACCCGACACGTGATAGATTTGCCTCCAGGAGCAAGATTCTGCAATCTGTGCCCCTAAGCTGACTCAATGCTCCTGATTGCCCCCTTGGTCCTGCACCGACCTCATTCCAAGCGCACATGTGTCCCCCAAACAGCCAAACAGGGCGCTTTCTATCAAACCGACGGGAGGGCCCACTGGAGTACGCACCTTATTACCGTATTGCAGAGTCATCTTTACTTTCCGGGGGGGGAGTGAGTAGAGCGGCTGGTCGGCCACAAAAATGTAGTGCAACTTCCGTAGAATGTTGTGGGAAATTACTCAAGATGTTACACAACAAACGCTACCCGATTTTAGGGTTTATAAACTCGATTTCCACCACATTTTCCCTCACTATACCTCATCTCTTCTTGCAGGTACGTCAGGATCCCCGATGAGACTCTTGAGTATCCAAGTACCTCCGAATTTTCGGTACTGGACTGAGTATGCAATGATCGCATTGCTCTCATCGTTCCTTCCTGGGTGTTCAATACGTACGTGAGTTTTACAGATGCTTGAACATGAGATATCCCCCATTTTTTCAGGGGATGAAGGCGAGAATCAAACCACGGACCTCGCTCTTCATAATCTCACGGTCTGCCGACGACGCCATTGTAGGAAATGTAGACTGAAAATGTCACGCAACAAACGCTACACGAATTCAGACCTAACAACTCGATTTCCAACACAACGTTCTACATATACCAGGTCCTTGCATCTATTTGAAGTCATGATTTCTACCAAGTATACGCAAAGTTTGGGGAAGGCTTCACAACCATGCCCCCGCAGGGGGCTAGGGGGCAGGGGTAAATAATCAATCAATCGGTTTGGGAGACCAGCCGGGTGAAAAACGACAATCAATACCACCATTAATGACGTGGTTAGTATGTGAAGCTATGATACGACTACTATTATCCTGTTATCTGCTGTATGTATCCTATTGATATTAATATTATGCTACTATACTGCATACCTGGTATATAGTTGTACCAGTAGCCAGAATAATAGCTGAAACTTGAGAAGATTTTGCAACCGGTAGCAGCCGTTCGTATCACGCGTATATGATACATTTTTCCTGTAGCTATACATAGAATACAGGCTTTCTTATTGGGGCTCTTTTTCATGCACGAACTGGTTTAAACGAGAGGCAAAACACGTCGTCTCCTATTGTTTGCACGACAGTTATTGAGGGTATTCGAACGATTTTTGGCAAGATTCTTCATGATAATAATCATGTACCAAGTATACGAAAATAAACAGAAGTGGCTTCTTCGAGTAGTGTCAACATTTTTCGCAAACGTTGGCCTTGACTGGCGGACGAACTAACGAAATAAAAAAGGACAGCCCTGAGTTTGATTTCCTTCAATTTTTCCTGGAAAAACAACCATGCCGAAATTTATTTTTCTACTCTCGGAGTCATCGTGCAAAAATAAAAATGTTTCCCCGGAAGGTTAGCTTTTGCGCCAAGATTCTATATCTGCTCAATACATAGTTCTATTAACTTGTATGAGGAGTAAGTTGGCAAGAACAGCCTCACAAAAAAATACCGGTAGGTAGTGACATCGACGTGTTGCCCAACCACGAAGACACTGCCCATATATCTCAAAATACGTATCACACCCCAAAAGTCTCTTCATCGATATGTCCTTGTTCATTCGATCATGTATTATTGATAGATATAATGTAGGGAAGGGAAATTTGGAATCGGCTGACAGAGAAGTGTATGAGGAATACTACTCCTGCTGATCTACGGAAGGACATTCGGTTTATATTGGAATGGCATCTACGCCATGTTGTCGGAAGGCAAGCATAATAATGTTTGTAATTATGTTTGGTAGATATAATATATACGGAGTACGAGTATATATATGTATGCCGGTCGCCCCGGTAGACTAGTGGTCAGCTTCAAAGACCATTGGTATTGGTACCCAAGTTCAAATCCCA
>JBBMHQ010069153.1:0-13291 GCA_037834295.1 Postelsia palmaeformis
CCCCCCTCCCCCCCCTCCCTCGCTCGCGACAAAACCGCCACTTCAGGAAGTGGCAATCCACGTTCGTTCTTGACATACACAGTACTTGGACGACCATGACCTCCCCCTCCTTGTACGCTCAAACGACTACGGCCATGCATGATAACGAGTACACCCCCCCTCCCCCATTTTCGCGTTTTTTCTTGTTGTTGGATGGTTTGCTCGCCGCAGGTGGTGAAGTTTACAGAGGGGAAGGAAGTCCAGAAGTTCATTTACGTCCCAGGGCGCATTATTAGCTTCGTCGTCAAGTAGACAGTAGTTTCGCTAAATTGCTGTTATGATACCATACGTACGGACGTACGTACGTGAGGCGGCGCGGTGCGGTGCGCGACCGGCTGTTTTATTATCAGGTTTTGACTTTTAGGTGGCGTGGTGACTCGGATCTCGGATGGACCCGGTAGTTGATGGATGAGAGAGGAGATGTGGACGGGGGAAAAAGGGCGTTTATACGAAGTATCCCTTTTCCCGCTGCAAGAATTCTTCAGCTTTTTTCTTTCCCCGCTTTAATTCCAAGAAGTTTATCCCCACAAGGTGGTCGAGGTTCTATACACGTGAGGAATTTGTATCTCCTCAAGAAATTGACTCGTTTTTGACCTCAGTTCCGCAGGAGAGAGGAAGAAAGAAGGGAGGAAGGCGAACAACAAAAAACAGCACGTGCGTGCGCGTGGCTCATGTTTTTTTGTATCCGTGCTCGTCCGTACTTGTCTTGCGCTGACTGAATTAATTCAGTGGAGTCGTGCAACGGGCTCGACGCAATACGCCAAAGTATTACCCCATCACAGCAGCGACGCTTTTCGCTTCTTTGCGACGGCATGGCTTTTAACTGTTTCTGACCGAGAGATTGAAAGTGGATCGTACGTATATACAGCGCAGTTCAGAGTCTTTTTTTCGCGCCATTATTTCGTCACTATTTTACCAGTTATTTTTTTGCCTCAGAGACGAGTAGGTTTTACAACCTGTTCGGTCGGATCTCTAGGGGTGTTTTTTACTTGAAAATTGGGCAGCGCGGTCTGCACTTAGGAATCGTCGTCCGCACTTGAAAAATTTCCTGGTTCTATGCAAACGCGGCCGCGTTTTTGGCCATCTGGGCTCACAGATTGTCAACCGATCTCGAAGAACCTTGTAAATATACCTACCTCGAATAATCAACCAGACCGCAGCAGTTGTGCTGCAAGCGGTGAGACACAAGAGGCAGGGCAATCAACCAGACCGCCCGCCGACTTTACAATATTTCACACAGCGGCCAGATAATCGATTCCCACACATCATGATCTAGACGTCTCAGAGCAGTCATGTTCCTCATCTGTATGATCCACTCTGTAGCTCATGTTCAGCGCATATATATGTCGTCATCGCCCATCATCGAAACAGATTGGAAGAAGCGCATTCAAGGCCACAACGCACAGCAGAGCACAAGCGCCGCCTTTTCTTGGAAACGCTTTCAGGCCTCACTTCGAAGTATACCCAAATACAGACCGCTGCGATATCCTCTCTTACCCGTATCGAAATACGAGTAGAGGTGCGATGGTGCTCCCCAGGAGTTGGGCACGCGCGTGCGCATTTGTTTGTCGCGTAGGCAGGTGTACGTGCAGTAAGGAACCGCATTTTGTTTAGGTACCACTACGTATGTACAAGAGCAGTGCCGTTGTCCGGAACTTTGAGATTGGTTGGATGTCAATCTTTATTCCCGAAAGGTCCTCATATCTACGGACAAACATTGAGAGTGCTTTGCTGCCCGGCTGCTGCTGCTGCTGCTGTGGTGATGTAATGATGTGTCGTGTTCGATTTCGTGGTGTGTGGTGTGGTGTGCTTTATCATTGTGAAAATACATACCAGGGTAAACTGCACCGCTGAATTAGAGTACCAGGGTACAAGGTATATATTTGTACTTTGCTTCCGAAGTTGTAGTATTATACTAATGCGCAACCCCCCGCCCGGAGAAGGGAGGTTGGAGAGGGGGTGATCTCCCGGGGCTGCCCCAACAGTAACCCCAAGCTAACATCCGTATAATCGAGCCAACTCCCGAACCAACTGGCGACATAGAACTCTCGACGCCAGTCTACCGAACTGCTATCAGACAAATAGTTTATGACACATAACTCGAGAAAACACGCCAGGCACAGGGTAACCTCACGACCACGTGCATATAAATTCACTCACAAGTTGCACTAGGTATACACAAATAGCACAAACGCATTTAACTCACAATGTACTTCAATGCTAATACGAAGTATACGGATAACCTCCCTCTCCTAAACTTTCAAATTGAACGTAAAATCCGAGCCGATGCACCACCACGTTCACTTTTTTATTGCTATCATATTTTGAGTATAATATAAAGAAACCCCACTTGCATCAAACAAAGCAAACGTCAAACAAGGCGGCTAGCCCCCGCCGCCACTTGCGCAATCTACGACACCCGGTCGCACCACCAGCGAACATAACGGGTACGTCTTGCCTAACAAACAGCAACAAACACAAGTCACTGCGACCATTTAACTCCCCCCCCACAGACTCCCTCAAAAGCATGGGCGGGTGGGTGGGAAATTAAACTAGTTTGTATCACACCTTGGACCTGTAGCTTTACCTCTGCTTCACTGCGCTATTGCGTGTAGGCCGCGGCTACGTACCAGACAAGGTGTGTGTACCAAGGGCTACGATTCATGCTACCGAGAACCACCGCATTCATCTGATTGGCTAAACTTATTACGTACGTACAAAACTCATATTCTCTCATTGTTCCGAGAATACTTTGCTTTGTACTTTGCTTTCGAAGCTGTATTATACTAATGCGCAACAACACGCGCGGAGAAAGGGGGTTGGAGAGGGGGTGATCCCCCGGGGCTGCCCAAACAGCAACCCCACGCTAACATCCGTATGATCGAGTTAACTCCCAACCCAACTGGCGACATAGAACTCTCGACGCCAGCCTCCATCGACCCAAATGGGAGTTGACCCTATTTATGGATGTACTCTTACGACCCCTTCCCCCCCGGATTGCAATATCACAGGGAACGCATGGGAGAACACACTTCTCCATGGTTTCAATTCTGCCTAGTCAAATCTAAGAGCGGGTTAACTCTCCCCCACTCTGTGCCCTGGCCCGGCTGAATCCCACCGCCAATTCCTTCCTGGGCCATAACGTTGGCTACCAACTGGCATCATTTCCGTGACTGCGAGCATACGTCCTGTACGCATTGGACGCCCATCGGCCCTCACGCTGCAACAACACCTCTGGTGTCGCCCCCCCCGCCGACGAGGGAGTTGCGCCTCCAACCCTCAGAGAGTGCGAAGCGTACTCCTCCGCCCGCCCGCCCACCAACGCAACCACTTTTCGCAAAGCTCCCGTCGCTTGCTGCTGCGTCCACATCGACCATCTGCCACTACCAACGCCAAAAGCGGCAAGGGGGGCCGACGAGCGAAGAAACAGATAACAATACATCAATTCGATCATGAGACCGACAGCACCGCCACCGTCGCCAACGCGCAACGCCGGACCACAACGTACGCGCGTCAACACCGCCCCTTTCCGCAGTTGGTCCCCTTTAGACCCACGAAACCTAACCTCAACGCGGTCTGCAGCAGACCACTCCATGCGGTGAGCTGAACATTTCCGCGAAAAAACGCGACTACATCGGCCCGTTGCAAACAAAAAGTTTCGTGCACACGCGGCCTAGTTTCCGCATAATTTTCTGACGCGCGAGTCTTAAAACAAAAAGAAGCGCAGAGGGCGAGCCACAAGACGCGACCCCCCGTCAGTCATGTATGTACGTAGAGATAAATTTCTCGCCGGGGATCAGCATTTTCCATGAAACAGGCCGACGAACGGTTGCTTGGATACCAGCGCCGGCATGCGAAAGCGCGGCTCCTTCGAGGGCATTACCCAAGACAGGATGAGAAGTGTCCAGCTCGAACCAGCTCGAACCCTCGTGAAATCTGATGGAAAAACCTGATCGCTGATAAATGGCTCCCGATAGTCGCCGACCGCATTTTCTTAGTGGCAAAGGCGTACGCTACGTACTCGAACAAATGCCACACGTTGGTCATGCTGTCTCCGCAAAGCTCTAGAAATACAGGCATGTCACAACGCACCCGAAACTCTACCCATGCGCCCAAATGCCCCTGATAAGTGCGTTCAAACGAGGTCGCAATGGCATTGCGCATGAGTTCGAGCCCTACACTGAAGTAGGATGTGCCCGCATCCCCCAGATCCTGCTCCTGCCACGGAATGTCGGGTTGAACACCACGCAAATTAACGAGGGCGGAGGCACAACCCCACCGTGAGACATCGTCAGCGGCCACGTTGCAAAATGTGTGTACGTGTTTCGCGTCAAGGTGCCAACCAGAGAAAAATTCGAGCACCCCAAGGAGACGCATCAATGCGCCAGATCTCGGCTCCTTTCCCCCCTCAACAACGCCGCACCCACTCGACGGCTGTTTCTTTGTCGCCACGTAACAACACACAGCCCCCCATGGCGAGCGGACGTTCATCACACGCAGATACGATAACCCATGCAGAAACTACCATGCCCAGCAGTTCTAGAACGTCCATTGGTATATCGTTCTCATTTAGCAACGGACTTATTTACTCGATTCACAGAATCGAGACCGCTCCCCTGCGTCAAGCTCGTATCGCTTACGTAGGTATACCCCAGTCTCCAAGCAAAAACCCCCGACAGCGGTTTTAGATGCGACCGAAAACAGAATACGTCTAGGGGGGCGCTCAAGCAAAAAATGATACCTGGTACCTGGTACCGGTACATCGGAGCCGACAAGGTTCCTCTGCGCGCGTCCAACCCTTCCTCAACGAACCACCGCCAGAACTCGAGGTCATCATGGAACTCGGGGTCCCAGGGCGAGACGCCGCCCGGGGTTTGCCATACGACAATCAAAATCAGCTCCGGCGGCTGCGCGGCATATCAACCGAAGCTAAACAATAAGCGGTTAACAAAAAAACGTCCCGGACGTACAGCGAGGGAAACATGCATGAGAAAGCCAACGGGTTTTCCCGCATAGAAACGGAGACCCTCGGCGTCAAGTCAACACTCGACAACGTGCTTCTGTCTGTTGCGGGCCTTCGGGACGCCGTCGCCGGCGGCGCATCCAAGACCGCTGACGTCGAGGTCCATATTCAGCGGTTAGTTTGTGGACAACTTTGACGACCGTTAGCCTTCCGTGCGGGGAAGCGGGGACGCGAGAGAGCGTCACGTCCAGAAATCGCAGCTGACTGACGACACAGCCATATTTTCAAAGAAAATCCCGTCGGACATCCTGAACTCACACTAGTCTGTTATCACTTGGACCTGTAGCTGTGCCTCAACTTCACTGCGTTGTTGCGTGTAGGTTGCGGCTACGTATGTACCAGACAAGGTGTGTTTACCCAAGAGGGCTACGACTCCTGTTTCAGTTGTTGTTGTTCTCTCAAACGAAAAGGAGTCCGTGGTCACACATGGGTGCTGGAGCCCTATTAACCCTTTTAGAACCCCATTCCCGTTTTGGAGACAGACCATTTTAATTCCAAGTACTTCGTCCCCAATTGTCCCCAGGACGGGACTGCGGTTCTAAGGGGGTTAATAGGAAGATCCGAAAACCAATGAAAAACCGAAATCCGGCTGCCTAAAAAATACACGAGACGGAGGAAGCGCGCACAACATGAAATCAATGTGCAAACTGAACTAAAGCAGTGACATGGCCGCGGGAATATTCTCTCAACTACAACACAGAGTTCCAGTACCCAGCACCGAGAAACACCGCGTTCATCTGATTAACTAAACTTCTTACGTACGTACAAAACTCACATTCTCTCGTTCTTCCGAGGATACCCTCCATTTCCTGCCTAATTTAATATACATATACGTACTCATCTCGTGATCCTGGACTCCGCGTTA
This sequence comes from Postelsia palmaeformis, assembly GCA_037834295.1. Lineage (NCBI taxonomy): Eukaryota > Phaeophyceae > Laminariales > Laminariaceae > Postelsia > Postelsia palmaeformis. The sequence goes on from JBBMHQ010069153.1 coordinate 5,928, forward strand.
CGGTCGCAGGACTTGGAGCAAGGCCGGACGACAACTGTGACGAACGAAGGGAAGAGTTATGCTACCCGTAGGACCCAAAATTGTAGGAATATCAGTTCCACTCGATGATGTCTCTCTACAACTCTTCGGTACGCCCCTTTGTTCGCACTGACAGCCAGCTAGTCAGTGGTCAGTGGGTTGGCGTTCGGCGTTAGGCGGCGGACTTTTCTGTGGCCCCTAGACCCTGTGTGAAGAACGCCGCAAAACGGTTTCATGAGAAATTAAAACAAAAAAGTTGGACGACGACCCATTTCCAGACGAGAACAAACCTAAGCAGAGAGGCCCAGAGACCAGCTCCCACAGACCCGCACAGGGCCCAAGGAGTACTCTGCTTGTATCAACGGGCTGCTCGTATTCTGCTGAGGATTACATCTGCGCGGGCCGTGCTGACGAGATCGCAGGCGCTCGGCTGCGAGTGGGAGATATCTGGTATATAGTTGCACCCAGCCGAGGCAACGATTTGTTACCAAATTTTAGTGCATCCAGGGGGTGGACTGCTTGATTAATCTCACTGCTGCCGAAGTGTCGCGCTTGGAGTGGGTGTCCTAGAGCTGGTGGGCCATGTTCCGGAACACGTTCCAGTCCGGCTTCCTCTCTATCCTGTACAGCATAGGGTGAGTGTCATGTCGCGTTCGTCGACTGCATATATATAGGTTGTGATATGGTGGTCCCGGGATCTCCCTTCATAGGCGTTGGTTGCAGTGTTGGAGTATGGTACCTGGCACCTGGTACCTGGTACGCCGCAGAATGGACCACACATAATGCAGGCAGAGTGAAAACAACAGAGGATAGAGATACCAGACCCGTAAAGAGCACACCAGTACCTTGCTTTGCTGCCGCGGCTGTACCTTGCTTGACGTCGCAGCAGTGCAGCTGTTTTACCTACTGCTGTTCCGCAGCCGCAGGCGTTTGTCAAAAGCTAGCGGGGAGGCCAAATCGTTCGCCGAATTCGTTCGTTCGAGTTGTACGTACCCGTGAAATGGTCTCACCTCTCCTCTGCACTGCTGTGAACCCAGTGTATCGTACGTTACTGCTGCTGCTGTTGTATACCTACCCGTACTTGGTTATCCAGTATGTACGATTGTTGAACCAGTGTACCAGCATGAAATAAAGCTCTACCAGTACCAGGTCATATTTCCCACTCTGGGTGAAATCCAAGGACGGATTGGTGCTCATATCAATATGTAACGGTCCTTCTGTTTTCCGCCCAGAGTTATATTCAGGGGAGAGTCACAGTGCAAGAGCCACCAGCAAACGCGTGTGTTGGTGTTATGGCACTGCTTTGAAAGAGGCTGAAAGCCCGGTGTTCACCCGGGTTCAGGTGCTGGGATCGTATTTGCAGTACTTTGGGGGGGTATCTCAGTAGATGGAAAACCAGGGGTTCCCCCAGCGAGGCACGACCTTGGCTCTCAGTCTCTACGTGCACGAAAGGAATGAAGCTTCTCCTCTTCTATATGTCGTCGATCTTAACGAGGAGTTTTCTTCAGTATTTTCGCGAAATTTCGGTACTTTCCTATAGGAAAATACCAAAAATTAACGAAATTTTGGGAAAATACCGGAAAAAAACTAAAACACACAGCCCTCGCTAAGATCGACCCTGAGCAAACAACACACGTGAGTACCAACGAGTACCGACTTACTAGGCAAACCTGTCGAGCTCTTGTTGCCAAGACAGGTTGTTCATTACAAACTGACGGGAGTTCAAATGCAAAGGAAGGCGAGCATATCCATACGTGGTGGAGTCGGTGCAAACACTCCAGTTTTTTCTGCGTCTTACGGCAACCCTCACTTCTCGCTGCCACGTATTCGGTGTTCAGCTGTCAGCAACCGCCGTTCGTCGAACCGCCGCAACTTCGTTATCGATTGGGTAGTCGACCGGAACTTGTAGGGCTGTGTATCCGGGTCAGAAGATATTCACAATGCTCATACGGTACGACTTGCCCATGCCATAAGCTCTGCAGTAGAGCGTCGATGCAATGGGCTACTACGAGTACCAGTACTGCTTACAGGTACCTAATTTTAACACGACCCCTTGATGATATGTGCAGCAGTCTCAGTCGATGCACTACAGCAGTAGATCCAATGTTGTTCCAAAATGTAATTCCTTCCGCCCTCAAACCTAAGGCTTGTATAGTGCGAACGTGTTCCAAACGTGTGTCTTATTGTCCACCTGTCTAGCTTGTCAGCTGTAAGCCGCTGTGTGGAATGTCGTTCCAGCGTCAGCCGCCATTGCGTGGAACTTGCTTCTGGGTGGTCCCTGGTCGTGCCCTTGCCATCAGTTGCCATAGCCCGCCTAGCTATGTGTGGCGTGGCACAATCGTGAAACTGTCCGCGCTCGGAGCACACTGCTCGTACTACTCTACCGGTATGAAAGTAATACTGCGATATTCGAAGTGCGTGAGGGTTGCTTGCGCTCAGCTTGCTTACGAACAACAACAACAACAACATCAACGACAGCAACAACAACGACAACAACAACAGCAACAACAACAACAGTATAAAGCCTGCGTGTAACGGATGCTATGAAACCGTGCAGTACTGCATTAACATTTCCGAAATTGCACCGCGTTTGGGCTCGCTTTTGCCACGCTTCTGTATGGGGAAGACGGCGCGGCGCGAGATGGTGCTTTCGCCCATTGTGCCCCCCCCCCCTCCCCAACCGATGCTGGAAAACGCTGCCTAATCGTTCTGGCACGGTGTATCCGCCAGATCACGCTATACCAGTATCAAGTAAGATGCCACGAGAACAACAAGAACGAGAGCAACAGCAGCATGAAGTATGTTTATAAACTATGCTTTGAATTTTAAGTAGTAATGTACTTTGTATTGGCACAAATGGCCAGAAGACAGGGGTCTCGGGAGCTCTTTATTTTGCTCACGTCAACAAAGCTCTGCTTCGATTCCATTTGGCCCACGTCACATCCATCCATTTGTGCGTCAACATGAGTACAGGTCGAAGCCCTTGCAGATATGGGACAAGAAGGTGCGCAACGGGCACATCAAGCGGATCACGGACCAGGACATCCAGTCCTCCGTCCTCGAGATCGTCGGCACCAACGTGTCGACGACCTTCATCACCTGCCCGGCAGACGCCAGCAAGACCCTGGGGATCAAGCTCCCCTTCCTGGTGATGATCCTGAAGAACCTGAAGAAGTACTTCACGTTCGAGGTGCAGGTGCTGGATGACAAGAACGTCCGCAGGAGATTCCGCGCGTCGAACTACCAGAGCACCACCCGGGTGAAGCCCTTCATCTGCACCATGCCCATGCGATTGGACGAGGTACATACTACAGTACGACCGGTACTATACTGCGAAGTAGCGTATCATACCATAGGAGTCCCTATACGAACACAGAGGAGGTCCAGCACGTAGTGTTTCATGACTTGGATCAGCTTCGACGAACGAATACGAAGATAAGCATAAATTCCAGTCCTCCTTTTATATTTGGAATTACCCGTCAAATGCGAAGCATAAACGAGGTTGAAACATACCGTTCAGGGACAATACTACTCGTATGGGCTGTGGGGGAAACTCTTTTATGTTTTTTTTTCGAAGCGTTAAAAAAAATATGCGTGAATACGTTAAAAGTGGTTGATCAAGTGGGTTTTCGACTTGATCAAGCTTGAACAGCATAAGGGTGTTCGTTCACATGAACTTCTCATTGCAGGCTACTGTCATTCCGAGAACTTTTCCAGCGGGCGGTCGGGGTTGGGGTTGGGGTTGAATTGGGGTAAGAGGCGCGTTTATTTCAACCATCTTGTGTCGAAACTGGAATTGGTTGAAATTTCAACATTTGGTAAAACATGTTTGTACCATCGGGTATGTGGTGCTATGATGTGTACGAGTAGGTTTTTGACGAGGAATGTGGAACTTCGGGCTCAGGGGGGGGACACGGTGTTGGATTTTCACAACGTGATAAGTTGACCCCGCGCGTGCTCACGAGTCACTCTGCGCTGAACTGCCACAGCCTGAAAGCTGCGGATTTGACTGAGCTTGGACCCGAAAAAAACTGGTATATACCTGATACCTGGTAATTTTCAATGTGCCGCAACCATATTTTTTTGTCACCCTTGCCCACTGCCGAATTCGGAAGACCACCATGGTCGATACCGGGCTTGCCGTTGGCGCGCTGTCGCTTGCGAGATGTTGAGAGCGTGCACGATCCAAGAACTAACAATGATCAAACGCCTATTGACAAGGCAAGCAACTACTATTGTAGTAATGAGTAGGCGCCCCCCTCCCCCCCTGAAGATCTCGTCTTTAACTGCGGCTTTACCGCTTTTTGCTTCCCCCCCCCCCCGCCGCCGCCGCCATCGCCGCCTCCTCCTCCTCCGCCGCCCCCATCCTCGCCACCACGATGCCGCCGACAACGAACGTCGGGAGCAGGGGTGGAACCAGATCCAGTTTAACCTGAGCGACTTCACGCGGCGAGCTTACGGCACGAACTACATCGAGACTCTGCGGGTGCAGATCCACGCGAACTGCCGCATCCGCCGCATCTACTTCTCCGACCGCCTGTACTCGGAGGAGGAGCTGCCCCCGGAGTTCAAGCTGTTCCTGCCTATCACCAAGCAGGAGGGGCAGGGACAGCAGGCACCGATGGCGGCTACCTGAGAGAAAGAGAGCGAACTTACACTTTGGAGGCGTTTTTTTCTACTATTTTGTTCATGGTGGAATCATGTGCCATTTGTGCACCGTGAGCACACACCTCTTGGAAGGAATGGAGAGACGGGGCGGAGGAGAGCACGTGAGCGGGGCCGGAGGGGTTGGTTGTAAAGAAGGCGGAGGGGGAGGGGGGGAGCACAGATGTTTTAGAACGCCCCGGTAAGACTGGCGGAGCCTGGGCATAGAGGGCGCGGGGAGGTGGGCGTGCCGCAGGATTAGGCAGTCAGCGAGGGCATGAGGAACGAGCTTGCGTTACGGCTGCTGTATCATCGCTGTGAACCGTTTTCCCCCCCCGTTGTTTTATTTTTCAAATCCGACGAGACCAATGCTTCTGCTGATACGGCTGCTGCTGCTTCTGCTGATACGGCTGCTGCCGCTTCTGCTGTTCCTGCCGCTGCTGCTGGTGTTGTTGATGCTGCTCTGTTCTCGTTCATTCGATCTGTCTTGCGTGTGCGGCTCAGGCCGGTGCCGCGACACGCTTCGTCACCGAGAATTGCCAAACTGAACCGATCTAGGAGCGGCGTGTGCCGTTCTTTTCGAAGACCTTTCGCCCAAAGGAAGACATGCAGTGAGCGGAGCATTCGCCGTCTCCTCCTGATCTCTTTAGTTTTTTTGGTGTGCGGGGCCGCTCTCACTTTGCTTTTGGTAGCAACAGCGCCTGAGTAAGTTTTTGGGCCCGAAGCAAGCAGCTGCTGTTGTTGTCGCTTACAAGCAGTGTTTTTACCTGGTCGGTGGCAAGCAATGGCCGTGGTGATGAACATATGCCTCCACGGAAAAATCGGTAATGCGAGAGGTCTTGGTGATGAGGCACGCATGTGCGCACCTAATCTATAACTAGCGAGCGCGCTTCGCGCCCCCAGTTCTTTGTCATCCGAGTCCAAGCCGACCCGAAAGGTAGGTATGTGAAGTGGGCAGGTGTATCTCCGCGAGTCACTCACAACAGCGTCAAATCTCAGGCACGAGGCGTACAATCTCCATGGAGAAAACGGCAAACCTGCCCCGCGGTGCAATCGCAAATCAGCTTTGTCTCTTGGGAAATGCCACAATTCGAGCGTTAACGGGCAACATCGGAGTTTACTCCCCCATACGTGGCATTTCAGGATTTACGAGCGTGCACATGCTACCCCAGACACAACACTTCGTCTGAACAGCCCATTTCTTGGCCGCAACTCCCCCCACATCAACCCCTCCCCGTGTACCACATGCGGTCGAGTGTACAGAGCAAAAACGTCATGGAAGCAAGTCTACGCAGAAGGCGACGACTTTGCGCGAGGACGGTGACATGCTGATAGATCACGTCGCTTGTTTGATGCTGAAACACGCTTACACGAGACCGACGAAGACGGCCTATCTACATCAGTAGCGATGGAAGGAAGTAGCGCTTCAACTCCAGCACGTCGGGTTCTTAAGGAGAAAACGCCTCCGTGGTCGGAGGTATACGCGTGCTGTAGCTGCAACTCGCAAACGCAAAAACAACAACAAACTGCTCCGTGACGTTAACTAACACCCGGCTCTCTTCTTTGCTGTGTGCAAGCCTTTTCAAGCAAACGTTTTGGGGCCACGCCTGATGCTTGGAGAAGAAATTAACAAGTGCGCCAAGTGTCCTCCCTCGCAGACGTCGAATACTCGCTGTCGACGGTAACTCCTGACTCCCACTACCCCTACGTATGAAACAGGCGCGTATCGCCATGGTCCCATAATGACATGAAGTCTCGCCAGCCTCGCCGAGGGCAAAAATCAGAAAGCAAAATGTGCCCGCCTCCCGACCACCGAGCAAGACCAGTACGCCCCACTCCAAGTCCTCGAGGCTTGGGCCTTGATCAGGCATTCGAACCTCCCCCACCTCGGCTCTGAGACACCCCTCAAACTCCATCGGATACCTTTGAGCCCCGAACAATTGGAAAAACAGTAGACGAAGACGCGCATGCACAAAGCAACCGCGGCGACGATACGAAAACCAGCAACGCAGACCTCAAAACAGGCAAACAGAAACCTCTACAGCAGTGCGTACACGTACAGTCGCCGACGGGTTGGCGACCAACAAGCACAAGAACAAGCAAACAAAAAAAACGACGCAAACGTCTCGAGGGCCTGGTCCTCAAGAAAATAGCGCACAGGGAGGGGGAGGCGGCGGGGGGGGGAGGGGGGAACCGCGTCCCCGCTCGGCTGCGACGCGCGCTTGTCTTGGAATTGACGCGTTTTGCTTGCTCTATCGCGGCAGCCAGCTTCACCGGCGCAATAGACAACTCGGGCCACTCTTGAGCCCTTGAAAGACCACTGCAGGACTCATCTTAGACTAAATTTTCGAGTACCCTTGTCTCCTTAAAACGTGGATGCTGCAGGCAGCGCTTTCGAAGGGGTTAACTAACCATAGAAATCACGAGCAATACGGGCGCTGATCACCTTTTCTTCGCCGCACGCCCCCTACAACCCAGATGAACTGCTGTGGCTTGGTCTTGGCGGGGAGATTCTTTTGCGCAATTCTTAGGAGGAGAGGCGCGACGAACTCCAGGTACCCTCACAGCCGGAGAGAGCCCCCGAGCTTCCCCTCGCCCTTCCAGGTGGCACAGCGCAGTCGCTGTCCATAAAGACTGACGCTTCGAATCATTGTGGTAGAGGGGAGGGGGGGGGGGGGGGGGGGGGGGGGGGAGGGAGGGGG